>BMAO01002726.1:0-29731 GCA_019973975.1 Trichonephila clavata
TTCTTATTGCGTGTTACAAATTCAAAATTTTACTGATTCAATCTATAGCTTTGTTTGTATTATATATTTTCATGAATCATTAATAATTATCTAAATATCATACATGTATATTATTACTAATAGTTAATATTCACTCATGTCCATAAATTAAGGATAATGAATTTCAGGCAAAGAAAGAGACGGAAGCAATACAAATTTGACTTATTTGTAATGCCTATTTATTAAACAAAAGGTCAAGAGCAAAAAAGATGCTATATGTTTGACATGATAAATAAAAATTGCGATTCGGCGTTGTAACTCGACGGATACCTGTGCTGTAACATCTACTCACATTACCATCATCTTGGTATCGTTGCCAAAGCCTGGAGATGACACTCTGGGCGATTCCAAGTTCTTAGGATACTTCCAGCTGGGTACGTACACATTCCAGTCGTCAGATAATTCTATCAAGTAAAATATCATCCAGATGCTTCCTTTGTGCCACAACTATGCGGTGATTGCACTGAAAGGCTTTTAAAGCACTTGTGAACAATTTTACTTCTTTGCCACCATTCCTTATATACCCCTCTCTTACACTTTCGTCATTGTGACGTACTATCCGCGCCATCTGGTGGCTTCCTGTAATTTGCATATTCTTCTTCAAGATGTGTGTGATAATTCTACAGGTGAAATTTTTATTTTAGAGTTCAATTTCTGTGTGATTCTGAATTATCCTTAATTTATGAACATGAGTCTATGTAGTTCTACTAATTGGATTTATATTTAAATTTTAGACTATATTTTTAAGTATATATAAAGATTTGATTTTCGTTCAAATTCTGTTGTCTTAGTTGTCATTAATAAAGTATTGTGACGTTGATCAGTGTTCAAGGATTTTATGCAAAACAGTCGCAAAGATCAACGTAGTTCTTTAAGAACGAGGAGAATTTACTGTTGAAAATCCAACCCTTGAAATACAGGATTTAGGAGCAATATTCGCAGAATAAATATCAGAAGGACTTCACAATTTCTATAGCGCTCACACACAACTAACAATATCTAAAATTCCCGTATACAAAATATTATTCACAAGCACCGCTCATCCTCTCAACAGTTGAGCTAATCCCTAGTCTTAACGGTCAAGGCAAGACTAATAATCGCTAGTGAAAACAATTCTAACTCTAATCGCTAATCGAAAACCATACTAACTAATTTTCGGCAACCATCTATCTATTTATAGAGTTCGCGAATCGTTCGAGAAAGATCCGCTTGCGTCATATGTCTTGAAATCAGTGCATTTCTCCACAAATTTCCAGAAGATTCCAAAGGGTGCCGAACTCGCCATAAACGGTCGCCAAATCGCCAAAATGGTCACCAAGTCACCAAAATGGTAACCAAGTCATCAAAATGGTCGCAAAAAATGATGCTAATTTGGCTCTGTCGCCAAGATTTCTCCAAGCTCCCATTGAATCGCAATGAACTAAACTCATGTGACGTCACGATCACGTGAAAAATGTGTCACGTGATTACGCGGCGGTTTGTTTTCTACTATCACTAGGACTATTTTTCTACCACTGTTTCACATTGTACTTTTAAAAATGTCTCATTTTGCTAAAATGGTTGCTCAATCAATAAATGAAAATATGATTGAGGAAAAAAATCACATTTTTTCATATACCAGTGTAACATATGAGTGTTTTGAAAGCATGTTGAAACGTGAGGATTATAAACCATCTCCTCACTGTTTATTATGTATACAATTACTTTGAAGAATATTTTTAATACTGACGCCAGCTTAAACAAAGCTTTATTCTCACTATTTTTGTCTTCACGAAAGAAACCTATTCAAAAAGGATTTTGGAGAGATGTAGACTTTCACAAGCATGTACATACTTCAAAGCAAATTTTTGTTTATTTTAAATAAAATCATATAGAGAACATACATAAGAAAGTAAAATATGTTAGTTTATTTAAGCAAATTCTTGTGTATTTTAAATGAAGTTATATTGAGAACATTTAATGTTTAATTAACTTAAGTGTTACTTATTTTACGCATCTTCAGAGTAGTAACAGAAGTACTTAAGTATTTAATTATCTAAAATTAGAGCACAAAAATCTGATATGTAACCAAACATGTCATATCAAAAACAAGTATTTTTTTAAAACTTATTTTACTTTATAATTTTACAATATTACTGGGAAAAAGAAAAAAAAAACATTTTTGAGAAGTATTCACTACAAAAATGGAAAAATATCTTAATTTACTACAGCTTCATTAATGTTTACACTAAATGTTGTGTGTGAATCAAGTACCACTTTGAAACATTAGAAATCAAAATGATCATTTACCATTTGTAAAATAACACGTAAAAAAATTGGGCAACATTTTGAAAGTCTTTATTCGCTGCACTATTTCAGACAAAAGATATAATTTATCAAGAATGGAATTACAAATATGGTAAAAAATTAAGGCATTAAAGTTTTAAAACTAAAATGTGTATAATAGAATAAATTTGCGTCTATATATTGAAAATAAAAATCTTGCTCACAACTACATGATCAAAATAAAATAGTCATTTTTTAATCCTAGTCTTTACAAAAAAATAAAAATTGTAACATATTTGTGTGGTATTGATTAACATATCTGTTTTTCAGAGTTTGACTGTGTGGTATAAACCTATCACAAAGAGAGAGAGAGAGAGAGATGTGCTATTTTTTTACTATTTATAATAAATATGCATTTATATTGGTGTTTGCACAATATGTAGAAGATTTATCATTATAGATTAGATTTATTTTATATCATTATATTTATTTTTACATAAATGTAAAAGTCTAAAAGACTCATGTATATTGACATTATCCTGCTTATAAGTCCTGAACAAATTTTTTGCATGAGTTACTTACCAATATTGATCTAAGAAAAGTATTTGGGTCAATTTTATATTTATCACGAAGAGAAATACAGAAAATATTTTTCAAAATTATTGTTAAGGGGTTAATTGGCCAAAATCACTAAAATTTTTGAGATAAGATTGTCCTGGCAAAACAATGTTATTATTAGTTAATTAACTTTCTTGTAAGTAGTAGAAACTGTGATTTTGACTAGAATGGAACTCAATTTTTTCATAATAAATTTTGGTAACTTGTTGATGTAATAATGATTTTAATCTTTATTAATATATTTTCAAACGTTAAATTTCAGAGAGAATTCTGTATCTTTTTTTCTGATGTTGTTTAACTTCAATTTTTTTTAAAGTATAAATATAATTATATGTCAAGGGATACTTTTCATTCATAATAGTGATAACAAAATAACATAGAGAGAGTACATGTCTTCAAATAAGTTTTACGTTTGCAAGAAATGGAACTGGAGTATTTAACGTTAAACATAAATACCAAGAGACATAACTAGTAGAAATTGTGAATGGAAATTTTATGTAACTATTCATTTATATATGTATATATTGTGTTGAATTTTTTCTATCTTATTTGCAATCCTTGTGTAGTAAAAATAAAATGCATTTTCATCAACATATAAATATAATGGATATTCTTTATCAATACCAGATAAAAAATCGCTTGAAGAAGTAAATTTTTAAAATTTTTTTTACAAGTTTAACTTATATTTTGGATCCATCTACTGTTTATAGATAAATAATACTATTATTTTTATAAATTATATGTAATTTATTAAGAAGAAACATGTATTTAAGACTAAAGGTAATTTAATTGTGAATTTCTGATAATTATTGCACCTTTTCTGATGAAACATTCCCTTAATATTGTATAATAATTTTTAAAAAGTAGATCAACATGTTAAAGGCACTTTATACAAAGACAATTAAAAAAAGTATTCAATTTGTCATAAAAAAAATTGTAATGCAAACTTTTAATATAGTTCATACTAACATTAATAACATTAATTTGTGATCCAAGTGTCACATACCCATGCATTATATTTAGTAACCCAGATATAAAAGGGCAATTTCAAATAGAAAACTATTCAGTTCTGCAAAACATTGTACTAATGAGTAAAATTACAAACACATTTTATTTAGTGCATTTTTTTTTTCTCCAGAAAAGTTAAAATTTTTTGCAATTTCTTTTTCGATGCTTAATATAACAAGGGCATTTAAGCGTTCTTTACACATGCATGACTGAAGGTAACTCTTTATTAATTTCAATGTGCTTAAATAACACTTGCTATAGGGACTGCAACTTAGAGAAAAGTATTAAAACAGTTAATACATGTAGAAATAACTCATTATAATCATTTAGTTAATTATTAGACCTGAATATGTACATTATATGTAATTAAATAACTCATAATAATGGATAATCACATTACATTGAATATATCCTGAAAATTATATATTAATATGAATCATTTCTTTAACTAAAAAATGAAAAAGTATTTCTTTTATTACTTTTAACAATCATTTCTGAAAAAAAATTCCAAACATTTTTAAAGAATAATTACTAAGTAAATCAGACAGTCAAAGATGGAGAATGTTATTTTATTAGAAACATTTCAAATATCTTTAAATGCTCCATAATATTGTAAAACAAATACATATATATATAGAGAGAGTATTTATATGCAGTACATTGTAAAAATAAAGTTCATTTTCATCCAGTAACTGTTCCACAGTAAAATAAAATATTCATTCGAATTTTAAGTGTAGGTAGGCAAACTTGATGTAAATATAGTGTTAAAAAAATTCATTTTCATCACAGGATAAATACCATATCAACTCTAATATTTTATGTACAAAATGGGGAAAAAAGGGCGATGGAAAAAATACACTTTTACCAAAAGATAATTATCTGCATTTATTAAAAACTTACATATTACCTAATATTCTATAAACACAGGCTTCAAGAAACAAACGTTTTTGCAAGTTTAACATGTACATAAAAAAAAAATAACAACAAATCATCAAATTAAATTAGATCATTTCTAAAAAAATTTGCCTTTTGCGATGATATCATTCCCCTTAAGAATATTTTATTTTAATTTAAAGAAAGAAATTACATCAATTTTTAACAGTAAAGAAAAATTATTAATAATTCAAAAATCAATAATTTGTTAAATGTAAAAATCAAAGAAAAAATTATTTAATTTTTGTAAACATTCCTTTCACAAATTATCATCAAATTGTTTTACTTCAGAATAAATATTTTCTCTTGACTTTGAATTATGAATTAAATTTATAAACAGACACTTTTTTTATATTATATACACTTAACTGACACTGTATTTGATGATAATAGTGAGTTCTTTTAAGGAAATGATACAATTGTTATTTAATAGTCAAACAGTTTGAAGTTTTTTAAAAGAAGTTGTATTGATCCTATATACTGTAAGATATTCTTGCGCAAAAATATATAATTAATAACTACTAAATTAATTAAGAATTAAAATAACTATTCGCTGTGCACCAGGTGCTAGGATTCAACCTAAATAAATATACCAGCTAACAGTATTTGAAGCAGACGAATACCTAATTAAATAAATAAATTAGAATAAAACAAAAATTATATCACAGAGTTGTTGAGAGTTCTTCCTAACAAATACATACACAAGAATAATGCATAAAATACGATATCATATATTTTAATTGGATAAAATTAGTTCACAAGAATGTCAGCAACTTAGTGTATAGGTTTAACTCGGTAATAAGAAACACGTGCAAATGTTGCCACGGTTGCCACGTGATTCCCCACTTGGCGTCTGCCTGACGTGAATTTCCTCCATTATAACACTAGGGACTGCGTTGCTTGCGAATATTACAATTTTAACACAAAATTAATATAACATTGAGTATTATAAATGCATTATACATCCAAATACAAATTATTTACACAAAATTCGTATCAGTATATTTCTTTCCTTTCTTATTGCATTTTGAATACTTCAGTTTTTATTTTCAAACAGTTCTGTTCGAATGTGTTACAGTTTAACATGCTGAACAATTCTAAATTTTGAGACCAAGTGTCTTACAGGTATATATGCTCGAAAATTTTATCTTATGTGTTATAAAACAATCATTATTAATAATTTTATTAAACCTGTAACTTGATCAATTTTGCGTTAATTAACAGACTAAAGTCATAATGAATTTTCGCTGATAAAGTTAAAGAATTCGGACATATGGATGCGAGTTGAGCTTTTTAAAATGCAGTGTTACTTAATTCAATATTCTACTAACTATAATAATAGTCTTGCGTTGCATTAATTATTACTTGACTTCCGACTACAATACTGAATAAAAAAGGTGCAATGTTATGAAATATAAAAATGGCTGAACGTCTATACAAAACTGTACATGCGAGCTTTTGAAATATTTTAATGAGGAAAATCTACCAGTATTAACCAATGAAGTCTTTCGTATGACGGAACAAAGGCTTACACCAAAATTTTATATTAATTTTTAATTCAATTTCATGTAATATTCTACGTAACTTTGAGTTTCAATTAGCTAAAGAATATTTTTATTTTTAAAAGTCTGTTAGAAGATATTTATAAAATATCACATACAATTCAATATGTGTAGCCCTAAATAGGCTAGCATTTTTCTTTCACACATTAAAAAAAATTCTGAACATTCCATAAAATATTCCAGTTTACATTAAATGTAAAATATGCAAATGCACAATTTTGTGCAACCGTTTTATAAATTCAGAAACAAAACTTTATACTATTTTAAGTTTGAGAATCAAGTATTCATTTTTGCAGGTGAGGATACATGTCATATGTATTTCTTAATACGCTTTCTAAATTAGAGGGCACAATACGATTCTATTGACAAAAGTTCAAATACATTTCCTTAGCCTAAAATATTCATTGTATACTTTTCTCAAATTTCACAAAACTTGAAAGCTCTAAGTATTAAAAAAATCAGAGTTATAATAACTTTTATGTTCGGTTTTATTCATATCCCGATGAAGAGTAAAGATTTCCCTTTATAAAAATTAAAACATTTCTCTCTCTGCAAAAAAAAATCAAAGGGTTAGTCTTTTCTTATATTTTGAGAACAGCACCTCTTAAATAATGTATATACTGAGCGAAAAAATTGTAAAAACTGTTAAATTCAAGATTCTTTTATAAATCGTACCATGGGTCTTTAATTTAAAACTATAATGCAACTATATACCATTTTTATTTCTTTTTAAGAAAAGAGTATTAGTTAACGTATTTATAAAAATAAAATTACAAATATATTATATAAGACGTTCTTCTTTCACAGATAAGAATAATTCACGTTCTCGAAAGAACTATAAAATCTGAAAAGTAAGACATATCGAGCAGAAAATATCATAACTGTGCTCTTTGTCACTTTTTCCCCGACCAATCGAAGATTTCTGACAACCCAAAAACATTTCTTTGATCCCGAGACATGCATATTACCCTGCTTTGTCACCTTTTTGACTTTTGGAATTTTTGAAGACTCGGAAATACAATGAATGGAGCACGATTTGACATCATGGATAAAATGAGGGGACGACGTGACAGCCGCATTAAAATAATAACGGGAAAAAAAATTTGCTTTGCTTCTTTTGGAAACGTGGAGAAAATATTTAAGCCATGATATGCATTTACATTTTTGTGTAAAAAATTCGAAAGTTTTTCCTGCCTTCAATATATTTTTCCAAAGAAGTTTTAGGATTGTTTAAAAGTTTTAAATGAAAATATTCTTTAACTTCAACCCTTAAATATATATATTTTTCAAAAATCAAGAAACAATTCTGACAGCGTTTTCAAAATGAGTTTATGATGACAAAATAGTGTATTTTAATAATTAGTTTATATATATATATAATAAAATGTAGAGTTTTTAAATGTGTATATATATCTTATTAATGCTATTATATCAAAACTTAATAATTTATCTGATACTGTTATTGTCCATAGCCGGGAATATGTGCTGCTCACGTGGTAAGTCGTTATCTAATAGTTTAACTTTGATTTTAAATATTTCAGTAATTATTACAGTCTATAATATTATAGGTTTACATTAATTGATTATGGTTTTATTTATAATAATAGTTAAACTTCTCTAGAGATTTCTTGCTTTCCCTATGGCCCAGAGTATTGGCAAATTCAGGTGAAGATTGGCTGGCCGAAAAACATTGTTTAAACCTGCATTCTTGGTTCCTAAGGCTAGGAGTTTGCTCCAGTATTTCTGTGACTAAATTTATTCTATCATGACTATAGTTAGCTTAGGTATTATAAGTATTTTTGTATATTTTAGTAATATATATATATATATATATATATATATATATATATATAATACTCTCTTTTAGTACAGACAAAATTACAAACCGGTGGGCACATTTTTTGTAAGCATATACAGTCTTGGTGACACTGAGATCGTGAGTGCAGGCTGGATTATATATGCTAAATCTGTTTGAGGTTCAAAATCCTCACGTTGATATTGTGTGGAATTTGGATAAAACATTCCAGCTGAGGTCCTCTTTATTCGAGAAATGCTCAAATTTACTTGATCCAGTGGCGTGTGTAGAGGTGGGAGAGGGAGGAGAGAAAGACTATCAGAATTTTAATTTTTATCTTAAAGACCCCTTGACACTTTTATCTACGTGATTTTTAGATTTTAAACTGTAAACCTCATCCCCCTCTCGTCTGATAAAAGTGGTCTGCACACGCCACTAACATTCCACATCTTCTACCGCTCTTATGTAACTTCAAAATCTGATATTAATAAACAATTAGTCAATCAATTAATGCAAGGATAATTCATAAAACGGAACTAGTTTTTTTTTATGTTAAATGCTCTTTCGGTTTTGTACAAGTTATGCGATAAGCTTACATTTTCTAAAACGACAGACATTTTTTTGAAACTATAAAACACATATATAGTAATTCGGCTTGGTATATACGTTAGAATATTGTATATGCATAAAGCAATAGGATCTTACTCCATCTAAAAATTAATAATATTTTTTTTCAGATGAAAGAAAGCAATTTCTAAGAACACAATTTTAAATTTATCCGTTTAAAAATGTATTAAAAAACGATGCATTACATAATGATAATGCATTAAAAACTGGAATACATCCAGATAGTTATAATAAGTTGTGAATAAATGATGAAAATCTAAAAATTATTGGTGAATATACACAATTTGTTAAGAATTTAAAGTTAAAATTTGAAAAATATAGTCATGTATGTAATAAATATAATATATCGAAAGTTTTTTGGAAAAAATAAAAATAAAAATTATCATTGCTTTTTACATTTTTCTTCATATTATAAATCAAAAATGGAAATTACTTTCTATCAACTTACAAAATAAAAAAAGATGATTTCAACATATGATATTATTTTCTCATAGTTTAATCATTAATAGAGAAAAATAGATACAAAATGTGTGTTTAGGTTGATATATTGAAAGATAAATATACTGAAGGTCGCGTTTGTACTTTATAGAAACATTTCGTAACTTATTTTCTCCATTTTATTTTGAGAAGAAGCATTGGAATCTTTAAAATAATTGTCTGCTAGTGTTTTTATTGGAATGTAAAATAAAAGATTTAATTTGAAAATGGCTAAAAGGTTACGTAAATACGTTTTCACAGAAGAAATATTCGCATCAACAAATTATGAAGCGGTGTAAAATTCTTGGTTCTTCGATTGGAAAAACGTCTAACTGATAGTAAAAAGGAAAATATGACCACGAAACCTCATCATAAGACTGTTGGAACTCACGGAGCTATCAAGGAATAGAAGTCTCTGATCATAAAAGAAGATCCACTGACCAAAAGATTCACTGCATTGAAACTAAAAATGTCTTCGGACTCTGTAAAAAAATATCATTCATAAAGATTTAAAAGTTAAGAAAGGTGTTTGGACATAAAGTTCATCTGCTTTTTCTAAAACATATTGCAAAAAGTAAAACAAGCAGTAGAAAATTTGTGACGGATCTATACGCGTCTATTACTAACACCTTGGGGACTCTTCTGGGGAAACCTTTTTACCAACCAACTTTAACCGAAGGTCAGAAAACGTGATTATGCAAATTAAGTTTATTACATAAATTCTGTATGCTCGAGTTTTGAGAATTAGTTGGTGAGTGAAGGATGTGAGTTTATTGAGTGCAAATGTAAGTTTATAAAAGTATCAATTGAAGAATTTCAAGAGAGAATCACTTGGATGTGATAGAATCCAGTTAAAGATTAACATTGAATGCCTCAAAAGTAGGACTTCGACTTCAGAATAGTACAGGTATCGTGAGCCTTATTTAATTAGAAGTTAAAGAATAACTTATTAGAGCTCGGTAGAGTTGAAAATGAGATTGTATAGGTTATCGTGAAATTAGTTGAGGTTCCGTAATATCATCCCAGACTAACGGGTCTCACCTTCGCGCACTGAATTCTGATCAACATTCTTAATTGGATTATTAATGTGCTTGCTTGATATTTTGTGAGAATAAAATAATTAGAGTGAATAATGTCGACTGATTATTCAGTTCTTCCCACACATCTAGCCGGGTCCTAGAGTAAACAGGGGGATTAGAGGGAAGCAGGAACAGACACACATCACAAATTTTATGAAAAACACCTGTCTGCTGGAAAATAAAAATTTGTGATAACACTCGATGAACCATGAGCATTTTTAAGTGACTAAAATAAAAGATCAATTTTTTTCTGTTACTCAACTTACGGGAATGATCGTACAAAATCGTTTCATCAGTGAACAGAAAAGTTCCCAAAAGTATACGTGATATTTGTAGAATTTTGTTAGAATAGCATATTAAAAATCAAAAAAAAAAAAAAAATTCAAGTAAAGCCAAAAATTAATTCACTCTATTATCAACAGAGTATTTTAGGAACAATTTTTGAAGAAGAAATCCCAACTTTATATGGAAATGACACCGATAAAGTTAAGCTTCATATGGACAAAGCCTCTAGTAACACCTCTATGTTCCCTGCCACTTATTTAGAAAAGAAGGAATCAGAGACGGGAATCAAGTTTATCCCATTTAATGAAATACGTGTAAAATCACCCTACGCTTCGGCAATGAACTTTTGGGCTTTCAATTTGTTAAAACGAGCTTCAATAAAATGCATCCAAGAACACTGAATTAACTTTGGAAAACGGTTGAAAAGAAATGGAGTAAAATTGGCATGACAAGTACCAAGAAAAATTTGATTTCAATAAAAAATTGAGCTAGAGCTATTGTAAAAAATCATGACTATCAAACAGAAGCAAATCGTCCCAAGAAATATGACATTTATAGATAAAAATTAACTATCAGAATCGTTTCTATAAAGCGTGAACAACCTTTTGTATTCCATAAGAAATTTTACATTGTACATACTTTTCTGTACGTATGATTTTCTTTTTTTGTAATTGTATTAATTTTTCGTTCAAGTACTTTTTATTTGCAGAAACTACTTTGTAACATAAAATTAAAAGATAATTATTTTAGTTCAAATATTACATCTATAAAAATAACCTTAACTTCATTTGATAATTTAAAAAAAATACTCACATTTATGAAACAAAAAACACTTTCTGAAATGTATTGAAATATTTCTTCTTGCTTCCATATTCATCAGAAAACTTGAAACGATTAATTAAATATCGTTTCTTGAAACTCTTTGCTGAATATTCACCAATAAAAAAAGTAACAGAATGCAATATACTGCTATTTTTAAAATCCACGAATCATTATTATTATTATACTTTATGTATTATAAATACGGCTTTATTCAAAAATGAATAACACATTTGTTATTTAAAACCATGTTGATACATATGTGAATGACAGTAAATCATGTAAGACATCTAGTAAACATGTTCTAAAAATCCATCGAACTAAACAAACTTTAGCTATACAATATTTAAAAATTAAAACGGTATATTATCATATTTACATCATTTACTTATATAATGACAAATTACTTATGTATGTAGTTGGCAAAATTTTGCATATGAGTTTTGTAAATCCGTAAGCCAGCCATGTGTTTAAAATATCAATATATGCCTTATAATATAAATGCTAATGTAAGGGTCTTTAAATTGTGTTTACTTCGAGTATTAAAGAAATACATGCAGCTTATTTTCAGATATATTATGTATAAAAATAACTTAGACTGTTCTTTTTTCTAGTAACTATTTACAAAATTTACAATATTTTAGTCGTTTAATGCTTCACACAAAATAGTTATGTATTTATAAAATCCCGTTACATTCCTTGACGCTTCCTACAGCTGGTAGGAAAATGATTCGGAAGTTTAAAAAACGTATTTATTAATTATTCATATATATCGGATTAGTTTTAGGAAAAAAATCGATGTATATTTGCATTAACTATAAAAGTAATTTTGATGTCAAACAAAGTAAAAATAACTGAAAATAAGGTCTTTTTTTCTACTTTACGATAATGATACATTTAAATTCTGCTTGTTTTAGTAATGTACTTTAAACGAAAATGTAGATATGATAACTCTTGAAATAAAATGATTAAATTATGGCATTAATATACTTCTTACATTTGAGCAAATGCTCGTTTCCCACAACATTTTTATGAAATAATTTTTTATTTAAAACATTCTTTAATCTCAGACAATATCTTTCATTTATCCAATACTATAAAGAGAATTAATCAAAACTAAGGATTTGAATTATTTTTATAACGTTTATGCGGTGCAAAATTTATGCTTTTTCTAGTACTTTCAAAATATAGGAAAGATATACAAATATAATTCAAAATAAATACTGCAAAGTATATTTAATACAAGAAAAATAAATATTCATTTATTATTACGTTGATGAATAATTTGTAAACTCACCAGATTTTATAACTACATAAAAATTTAAATATATAAATTAAAATAATAAAAAAAGTACAATGCTCTATCTCTCCTGTAGAATCTGAAATACAAGGTGTTTCTAAATGAATATCGGAAATTTAATGCTTTATGTTATTTAATACATATAAATTATAATTCATACATCAAATGAAAGAGCAACTGAAATAGTTTAGTTCGCTGGTTTGTGTGCACTTGCGCACGAAACGCCCCCTCCTCCCACGCCGATATGTGCAATAGTAGAAAAATGGCGACTAGTGAACAGAAAACGTTTTGTGTTCTCCAGTTTGCAATAACTGTGCGGTGAGCATTCCATATTAAGTTAGGTTGTTAACAACGAGACTCACCTAAATTGAATGTTTTTTTGTTTCATATATTCGTAGAAAAAATGTATGTGCTTTTTGTTTTCGGAAAACCAACCAACTTAGGAGCCTATTTTGATGCTCTACAACTACTATTATTTCCTCATTGTAAGAAAGTGAACCAGGTAGTTTCCTTTGGTATCAAAATAGTGCACCGCGTCACTAGCATCTATCAGTACACAATTAGTTGAACAGCACTGTACCCGACGAATGGATTGGCTGCAAAGGGCCTCACGATAAAGCTTGCTTCACATGACCTTCAGATTCACTACATCTGACGCTATGTAATTTTTATCTGTGGGGTTTCATTAAGAATTGTACGTACGTACCTCCGCTAACAGTTGACCTTCCAGACTTAAAACCAGGATTGAAGCAGATGTTGCAAGAATTAACTCAGACACACTGAAAAATTTTATGATGAACTCGCCTATCGACTTGATGTGTGTTTTGGGATGAATGGGGTTCACATTAAACATTTGTAAGCGTGTAGGTAAAACTGGTTCAGTTACTCTTTCATTCGATGTATGAATTATACTTGTAAGTTATATGTAATGAATATATTACAAAGCATTAAAACTCATATATTCATTTAGGAATACTCTGTATTTTTGAATAGAGATAGCTAAAACATTTGATTTCATGGTTGATTGCCGTTAGAGGCAAGAAAAATTTGTTCTATAAGTTGAAAATGCAAAATTTAAATATACGCACTCACAATGATGGTGATATTTTACGTGAAATCACTTCCTTCTCACACTCATTTGCTTTCTTTATTCAATTTGATTTATAAATTCCACTTACTCCTTTCCTTCTGATAAAAAATTGGCAATGATATTAATATATATTTGTCAAATTTCTGAAAATATTTGAACAAAGTTTAAGCGAAGTAATATGAACGAAATGATTAAGAGCATTGCATCAATAACAAAATTCAAGTAAAAATGAAATAAAACGTTTTTTTTTCTCGAAGAAAGTAAGAACTGTGATCGACGAAATAAGGATAGTATGTATGATGAAGAAAAAATCCATAAATTCAGACAGTTTTTACGCAAAAAAATCTTCCCTTTAAATTCTCTAAAAACACTTTTAAGAAACTTGATAAACCTAGGAATGATCTTCGCGAATGACTTGGTAAAATGAATGAAATACTTCGAGACAAATTCAGGAGATAATGGTTTATTTTATGTGTAGATGAGATTAGATGAATAGATAATTCCAGAATCTTCTGGAGTGGTTTCGGAAACAACAGTGGAATCAAGCATTTGACACTGTATTTCATTTGTCTTATGTGAAAATTCGGTTACAAATTTTAATCGCTGTTTTTAATATTTGTGTATTTTTTAAATCATTGCTTGCATAAATTTATACGAGAGTGCTGATTGCTTCCTACAATAAGAAAATCTATTATTACTGCAGAGATAAAATCAAAGTTTCTGTTTTTCACATGATCACTTCCTGCTTTTGAAAGATGATATGTATATATATAGTTTTCCAAGAAATCTTAAGGTCACTAAGGTTTTGAAATTATGAAAGAAAAAAAATAAAAGTTTTAAGTATTGTTTAATCGCTGGAACTGTATTGCAACACATTTATTATAATTCGGTTTCGATAAATGAGGAAAATTCAATAAATAATTCAGTTTACAATGAAAAATAGAAATAAATGAAAGTCAATGTAATAAAATCAGTAATGAAATAAAATAAAAAAACACATGTCTTAAAGAAAAAAATTGGGAAATCAATATGATGTTCATTTTTCCTGATCATCACAAAAATTATTTTCCATTGAAATAATTAGATGATTAAGTTCAATTTTAAAAACGTTCCATTTCTTTACCATGGCTACTTTTAGCTCTCTGGCAAATGGAATCTTTATTATTAGCAAAAACTTGGCGACATAGATTGCACTAAAAGTTTTACATGAAGCTTAAATCTGGACATTGATTTGGTCTCATTGCGGAATTCTCCCTTTTTTTATCTCTTCCTGGAGGAATTCAGACATATGAAAGAAGTATCGTGTTGCTGAAATATATTTTATTAGCATCAACTAAAAAGGTCCTAAATATATTAGATAAATTGGTTGTAAATCGTACACTTCATTATGATTACAGGCTTCCCAAATCATTACTGAACGTCCTCTCATTTGTTGATTAAACACTGCTTCGGTTATCTTGACAGATTATTTTAATAGTTTTCGCAATCATTAAGATTGGCAAGATTAAATTTTTTTTCACCAAAAATGTAATTCTCGTAATGAACTACTCGTTGTTCTATGACATGATATTTTTAGCCCATTTCAAAATTTCTTATGAATAATGTTTCAATATTTTTTTTTTTTAATTTTCCTAAATTTTGCATGAATATTTGATTTGACTTTTTCAAACTGTAACATGTGAAAAGTTTTTTGAAAAATTTCGAAATTTTTTGAGTCGGAATACTTTTTTTTACTCATTGTCGAAATATTTGTCGATCGTTTCGTCTTGTCAAAATACTTTACCTTACAGGTCGTTTTATTTTGTTTCTGTAATCTTTTTTTTTCAATTATGACATTGATAATGGCAATTTCAGAGCGCTTCAGTAACTTTGCTATTTATCTTTCAGATTTATCACAGCTCTTATAAATTTTTTTCACATGAAGGTAATTCTTTACTACACGAAGTCTTAAAAAAAGTGATACCACAATCAAACCACTACGTTTGCTTACAAGAAAATGCTTTTATAAAATATCAACAAATATGTTTTATAGTGAAACTGACATACAATGCAAATTTTTTCAAGTTATCTTAATATTTTTTAACAAACACCTTAATTATTAATTGTTAAATAAATGTTTTAACTTAATTTTTTATTTAAACTATTAATTAAATAGTGATTTAATAACATTAATTATTTATATTTAACAACTTAATTACATTTAAAAAAATAAGTAGATTTTATTAACATTCAAATTATTTTTTATGTTGTATTTAATACAGATACAGTATTTTGCAATGAGTTTTATAAAAAAAGTACATAAAACTCATGTTGTCTTTTTTAAAATACACTCAAGAGAACTTACAATTTTTTGACGCAAAATGTATACTACTACTATTAAAAATTAGAAACTATGAAAAAATAATGAAAATAAGACGAAATTACCAGAAAATTCGAAACATAGTTAAGCGAATGCAAACAATTATATTTACAAATTCTGGAAGCATTTTATAGACTGAGAAACGCATTCTTATCTTTCAACCTACCCTGTTTAAAAAACATTGTAAAGATTGTTTGTTAAAGTGCTTGTATCATTGACAGTTTAAATAACTGTGATTAGAGGATAATATTCCTCCCTTAATTTGTAGATTTATGGAACTGTATGCCCACTGTACTTTTAAAATAAAATAAGCAAGTTTTTTTCCTTCCTTTCGACAATTTTTGCATGAAGTTCTGAATACAACTTTTTCGATGCAATGACGTGTTCATGCACTCATCGCTGAACACGACAAAGGCACACAATATTATTTTTTCAAGATTTATTTCGGTTCATTACTATACACATGTAATTGTTTTTTTTTAAATTTTACATAAATTGTTTTTTAAATTTTACGTAGATAATTTTTTCTTATTGATAATGATTTTATATCTTTGTTATTTTTACAGAAAGTACAATTTACACAAATGTATGCTTGTATATATGTGAGTGTGTGTTATAATATTCGTTCAACGTAGTTTGGAATTTTGTAATATTTTTGCGTTATAACTTCCTTAAAGAAGTACTTTAACAAGATAATTATCTTGCAAGAAACTTCAACTGTATCATGCCACAATTACAGGTAAAATCGATTGTGAAAGAGTTCTGTGAAGAGCAATCAAGTACTCCTTTTCAGGAGAAAAGTTTCCTCAAGCGCTTTACTTGGACATCTACTTTCGCATGTTCTCCTGAATGTACGACACTTTGAAAAGATTGTTAATAAGGGGTATCCAGGAAGTAAAATCAATTAAGTTTCTACATTAATATCACGAGTCAATGCGAAACATTCGATCGATATCTAGCTAACAGGCTCACTTCCGAGGGGATAATTATCTAATTTTAGAAGTTTGCTTTGGAGAATTGTGGACACACAGTTTGCTTATTTGAAACTTGTTACCACTTTTGGCATATTTGAATATATTGTTAGAGAGTTATTGAGGTACATGCAAATATTTAAAGTGGTTGATTAAAGAAATTAGAATTTTGAGTACTTTTTTTAGAAAGCTCACTCTTGCACGCACGTGGTAAAAATTAAAATATAACATATAACAATTTCATACCTATATTATATATTTTATTTTTATATTGAACTTGACCTTTTAAATAAAGTAATTAAGTCATGCTTACATATATATATATATATATATATATATTTGTAATATTCAGATATTAATACATGCGTTTTAATATGTTTGTTTGTAGGAAACTATGTAAAATATCTGAAGAAATCAACAAAAGATAATTGTAATAAAGATAATTAAATAAATTATCTAAAATACTCATTATATTTAAGATTTAGAAAACATATAAGAAAATAAATTCAGGTAAAGATGTGAAATTTCCAGATGTAACTGATATGTT
Organism: Trichonephila clavata; assembly: GCA_019973975.1. Classification (NCBI taxonomy): domain Eukaryota; kingdom Metazoa; phylum Arthropoda; class Arachnida; order Araneae; family Nephilidae; genus Trichonephila; species Trichonephila clavata. Next base: position 17,775 of record BMAO01002726.1, read on the forward strand.
GAGAAAGATTATTAAAAAAATATATCTTATTTTACTTTTCACGTAAAAACTTTTCAAAATTATTTGCTTTTACAAAATAGTTTTTTTTTCCTTCAACGCAAGTTACTGAAATATATCGTTTTTTTTATTATATATTTTCTTACCTAAACTAACTAAAATTCCCATTCAGTTACATTAAATAAAATCATTTTAATTTTAGGTGAATACCTTAAAAGTGCTCTAGTTTGAAGTTATAATATTATACCAGTAATGCAATGCTTCTTTTAGCAGATATTAGTTATTTTCCCTAGTAATAGAGCTATTTAAAATAAATCAATGTTAAAATTAAAATTTGCTTTGAATAATTTTGTTAATTAGCTTCATTATCTGTTTTAAAATCATTCCCTATAATTGTTAGTTTAAAATAGGGCTTTGTTTTATACTGCGTTCTTTTTATTCTTTTATTCATGCTATACTGTCCTTGAAATAATTTTTCTATACTTTCATACCGGATGTCTAATAATTTATTTATTAACATGTATCTTTCATACAAATACGAGGTTTTCTTATACTAATCGCTTAGAAAAAGCTCAAAATCTTAGTAAGCAAAAATAAATTTTACATAACAGTCGTAAAGATTAAATTTCATAAGATTATTTGAGTCCAAAACAGCTTCTCAGATACTACTATATTAAGATAATGGTTTGTTATTAATTCTTATGATTAGTTTTGAGTAAGATTTTTTTAAAAAAAAAATCTTATTATTGAGATATGAATTCACTATAAATAATGTAAATATGAATAATAACAGTTAATCAAGTCTAAAAATAAATTTTTGTTGTGATTCTATATGTTCCCCTATAATATTAAAAGGTTGTTTACGTATAACTTGTTATCAATATCACAAAAAGTATGTTTATACATCGACATGGTTGCATCTTCGTACTTAGAATGTTTTCAAGTAGCAAATATTTATTTTCGTAATGAAAATTTTGAAAGTGTATTTGAAAGTAAACAAATTGTATATATACACTGTTTTTTTTCTTTAATTTTTTAAAGGTTTTGTATCAAATTAATTCTTTTCGAATAAAATACCTTTTTGTTTGCCCAAGAAAAATGTTTTTATATTATTTTTAATCAAAATTTCAGATTACATTCCCTAGCAAATACATAAAAAAATATTCCCATAAAATATGCTTTTAATCAAAAATGAGTAGTATTTCATAAATAAGGAAACAAAGAATGATGAATATATTATCTCTGTTATTATTAAGAATTTCATGAAATGAATTTAATCCTTTTTGGAAAAAAAAATAAATACCATTGAAATGGTTAAAATATGAATTTTGTAGCATTCTCATTGAAAACAAACATTTAAATTTATATTTAAAGAAATATTTTACGAATATAATTTTGAATATATATATATATAATTTTCTTAAAATACAATTTTCAATAGGGAATCTTCTAAGCAGATATGAAATTTCAAAAAAATGTAAATTTCTGTTTTATTTCTGATATCATTTTTTCACTAAGTTCTTTGTTATTAATAAATATAAGATAAGAAATAGTGTCAGAAAAAATACATGAAAGGCGAAAGAATATATAAATAATGATTTTCTTGACTCTAATTGATACATTCATTTTTTAATAAAAAAGCTCCTATAAAGTAATTTGTAAAAACATTTTTCCATAAGTCATAAGTTTCTATGAAATTCGATTTTGAGAATTACAGTGCAGAGTACATAAAGTATCATAAAATATACAAAAATAAATTTTCTAATTCTAATTTATCAAACCCAGAATATTGATTGTAATATATCTACTGGCTTCAAATCCACATACAACTAGAATCATGACACCCATGCAATAAATTTTGTCAAAAGAGCAATGTCTGTTAACTATATATTTGAATTCTGGAAAGATCGTAAATTCCAATCCCTTGCTTACGAACGCTGAAATCAAAGGGGAAAAAATTACTTTTTAACTCTCATTTTCTGTCTCGCTTCTCAGGGCGTCCCACACAATGCCATATATTTCCCTAACAAAAGGAGAGAAAAGGGAATAAATAAGTAAATCCCTGCTTAATTCTTTCATTTTGAAGGAAACTTTGCACTGTGAAAGAAAATCAGCAATATATAAGCAGCAGTCTTCGAAATTATCAAGCGAAAACATTTCGTCTACTCGAAGGAGAATTTGAGACCGAGTTAAAGAACTGATCCGAATGCAAATTTTTTCAGCTCGATTTTTGGATACATTTCTATGAACAGAATGTTTCGAAGCAAACTGGATTACTTACTTAGGTTTGGTGACGTATTGTGACTTTGGATGTTTAATTTATTCTTTTGTCAGAGCTCTGCGCAAGAACTCTTTATTTGTCCTCAGCAAATATAAATATTTAAAAAATTATTGTGAAACCATCGTTTTGTGTAAATACCTTCAAACCTTACAAACATGAAGATTTATTTACTTAAAACCCATTTAATATGTTATTATGAATAAAGTTAAATGCCAAATGATTTCTTGAATTTGTAAAACTGTAAAAAAAAATTACACATAAATTATTGATAGGAAAAGTTATCAAATGTATTTTATATCACAAAATAATTTTTGCTAGGTGAATAAAAAATGCATTTTTATATGGTAACATTTATCTCTTAAATTGTGACTCTTGTTTGCTTCCATTGTTTAATTAATGACACATTTGAAAGCATTTGAAGCTTTTTTAGAACATTCTGATATATTTATACTGTATCATATTGATATCAAAACTTATATGCCAACAAACTATAAAGATGCTAAATATTAAAAATTGAGTAAAAGATTTAGAAGATGCACAGGAGATTAAGGCTATATTAGAAATGTTTATTTAATAATTAAAAACTAATGACAACATTAAAATAATTGGTCTCCAAACAGAACCGAACATACTTTAAAAAAATAAATACCGAATCTGCGTTAAGCTTTTGACGTATCGACTTTCAACACGTCAACATAATTTATAATACGCTTTTTTCTGCTTTTTTTTTATCTTTTTCTATCTGAACATTCGCTTTAATTATATATGACTGATGTGATAAGGTTATAACCCTCAATTTGAATAAATGATGAAGCTAAAAATTAGTCATTCATATTTCAGTGGTTTTGAAATTTTTCATTCTTAATGAACTTATAAATTCGTGAAAGATACATAAACTTCTTACGAAATTAAATGATATGTTGTTCAAGATAATGTACCTTCGTATCTGATATTACTCTCAGTGTTTATTTATTATTAACGTAATTATAAAGCTTAACTTATTTTCGACTGGATTCAAATTATTAGAAAATCTGAATGATAGACAAATTATTATATACATATCTAAGGCATATATTTTTAATTGCTTGAAATCATAGCCATATTAAAGTAATGAAAAGTTCTTGTAAAAATTTTGACACATTTCAAAGATATGGAAATGTTTATTATTTATTTTTACTAGGTTGATTATTTATTACACACACACACATAAAAATAAGAATGATCATAGAAATTTGCCACATACATTTAAAATATTTTTCTATGAAATTATATAAAAGATAAAACATAATTATAAATAATCTTATAGAAGTTATTGCATAAGTTAACAAATAAACTGTTTCCTTAGAGCATAAAATAATATTCTTGAATTATTACATGAGACACGTTACTTATATCTATTTCGATCTGTGTAATATCTAGATAACCACTTGCGTTTAACATATTTATAAGAACAAAGATTTGATGCATTTGCTGTATATGTCTATAAAAAATAAGTATTCATACGATAAATTATGATTCAAAGTGATAAAAAGTTAGAGTATTAAATAAGTATTGATAAAATATTGCGTCTTTAAGTTGTGTATAAAAATTAGAAATTTTAATCAAAATTCGGTAAATATTTAGTGATGTTGATCACTCATATTTGTTTCATATCTTTAACAAATTTTACACGATAACAACAAAAACACAATAATCTTATTACACTCATAAAATTATTGAAATTTTTTTAAGTATTTCCTTTGAAATATCTATATGTAGGTAATATTTAGTGTGTTTTATGTGATTTAATAAATTTCGGAAATTTGAAAAGTCGATTGTCACAATATGTTCGCTTAAAGACATATATTTCTAATAACAAAAATAAAAAAAAGAAGCAGTTAAATTTTACTTAGACTAAAGTCATTTTGTCAAATATTTTTTTTTCTTTTTCTAATTTGAAAACTTCAAATCATTCTTCAAATAAATTTACACTCATATATATATATATATATATATATATATATATATATATTATATGTACCTCCTTTTAATAAGAAAAATTCCAGAATTATATTCTACAATCAATAGTTATATTTTTTGCTTAAGTATAAAAATCACTCTTCTTCTCATTCAACAAATATATATGTATAATTTACTAAGAAAAAACGAAAAATCACGTTTTACCCGAAAGGTAACAGCCGTGGAGCATATAAGAACGCACAACGTCTGCATACTAAATAGAGGCTGTAAGCTTTCTGCCTGTGAAGAATTCTGAAGACTTAGAACTTCGTATTTAAAATTGAAATCTCTAGGTATTGTATTTTAAAACACTTTTAGAAAGGTAGGGACACAATATCCATGCTTCAAAAATGCGTTCTAGATCTCAACAAGAAATATAAAAAAAAAGTTTTTTTTAAGTCTCCTACTTAGGTCAACAAAGAAAATTTTTATTTTAGATACTTTTTTATTAAACAGTTACAATTAATATATATACATATGTATATACATATGACACAATCACACTATTAAGTGATTTTCCTTGCACAATATATATATTTTCCTCATTTTCCTTTCTATATATGGTGTTAGACTATTTTTGCTTGTTACTATATTTATTCTTCAGTTATATTTAATTATTCTAATAAAATAGTTTAGTAAAGAAAAAATCGTATCCATAGAAACTAGGCCATCCCATGCGGGATACGAATCCGTGATCTTTGTATTAGTGGTCCAACGCGCTATCCATTGCACTACAGAGCCAACAGCAAACGATTTTTCTTTCTATATATGCTGTTGGACCATTATTTTTGCTCATTAATATTTATTCATTTTTTTATTTAGTTAATGAATTAAAAAACTGCATTAACATCAATTGCCATTCACTACAAGTTTAAAAAAATGTATTTGAACTTGAATGGATGAACGGAAAGTATTTTATTAACGATAATAGGAACTGAAAAATAACGTCGAAATGAGAATTGTATTCTGAAAAGGAGGCAAAAGGAAGCAAACAATTTTCAGAATTCATTTGAAATACACCTAAGTTTCAATATTAATGAAATACCAATATGCAAATTTTTAGATTGTAGTAGCATTGTTTCAAAATGTATAGATGAGCATTGCATTTCCTGGGTTTTCCTCAGTTCTCATATAATTAAAAAAACAAAACAAATTGACGTGATTATAGTGGCAAGACATGAATTGTTGACTCTGAGCGTAGACTGCTTTTTGAAACTAGACGTATGGAACAATTTTGGAAATCCTTAGGAAACTCATTATTCCCCAATCCAGAGTGGGTCAATAATGTAAAATTTTAGAAATTACCATTGACAATGCAGAGAGGCCAACTACCTTACTTATTGACTAGCCTCAGCTTACTTATTGACTAACTAGCAATACTCGATCTGCGGCCCACCGAGCCTTTTCAAGTGGCACAGTCATGGCACATGGCTCTTAGAAATTCTTTTATTTAAGACAATATATTAAACATTTGTTGGGAAATTCTTTGACAATTAATCAAGTATATCAGTTTTATGTTTTTGCTGTCGATGACGTACGACAGCGAATTAATATTCCTTTTCTATTTGAAACGGCCATGGTTAGAGATAACAGACAACAGTGGATAAGTGACAATTTTATGGGTGGGACTAATTTTGAACAATCTTTCGTACCATGAAAACGAAAAATATTCGAACAATTTGAAGGTTGACTATTTTGCAGTGAAAAACAAATATGGATCAGTGCTTGTTTGATTTGTCAAGAAAATGTTGTTTTTAAAATGTACCAATAAACAGGAATCATTTAATACACTTTTCCTCGTTCAAGAGGTGATAAATAGTCTTTATTGAACGTTCTTTGCAACAACAGCAACGTGTTTTATCAATGGAAATGTAACAATAATAACAAAGACATCCTAAGAAGTTTGGTATTTTATTGGTAATCATTTGAAACCGTTTAATGATACAATAATTGTGAAGGATTATTTCTTCAAATCTTTTAATTTAGTGTTAGTTGCAAATTAAAAATGTAAAAAAAATAATAATTGAAAATAGCAAAACAGGAGTTATATATGTATAATATTTTGATAAATTTACCATATTTTAAACTTTCAAGGTTATCTTAAGGCATTCCCTCCCCCCTGTTTAACCTCATGTTGCGACAAACTTGAAATAGCTAACATATGTAAGCGGGCCGCGTAAAATGGATGTCATATGTATGTGGTTCAACAGTCAAAAAGGCTGAGTACCCTTGCTCCAGGGGTTACATCGTTTCTGCTGATATTGTGAATATATTGTATGAGTCCTAGATTGCTGAAAGAACGTTGTTTGTTCAAGTAAATCACGAATTATGTTGTTTAAAGCTACTTGGAAAGCTGGTGTGAGGAGCAGAACTAACAATCTCATGGACCCAGGCTGCCCACAAGGACTTGGGGAAGCTTATGTTGAACCTATAATGGTGTAACCTGTTCTTAAGGGGTAGGTACTAGGTGACATACTGATATTAAAACCAGACAATAGCTGTAAGTTAAACCAGACATTGGCTATAAGTGGGTATGCTCACAACTACTTTGAAAATATTTGCATCCATGAATGGATTTTCTTTGCAAAATTAGGACGTATTGTCTCTAACCCTAAGAGACAATGCGTTATGAACTCAGCCCAAACCATTCGCTATTGTTTTGTAGAGCATCGCTTTGAGGGCATCTAGATTACTAGGCATGAATCTCATTGAACAAATATAGACCATCAAGGAAAAATAATAGCTAGACCAAAAATACTTCACCTGCAATACTTTCTCAACTATGAATTAATTTTAAGCAATCATTACTGAAACAATATTCATGCCAAATGCAAGATGAGTTTGCGAAATCATTGATTTAGCACACACATCGCGCATGATCGCGCAATTGTTACAACGTTTAATTTCCCTCAGTACGAATCGAATTCAAAAATATACAGGGCCATACGAATTGTGAACGGCAATTTTTCACATATGAACAATGGCTTAGTCAAAAAAGTAAAGGTTTCATGCATTGTATCATCAATGACAGGGAGAAATTGATATGACACGACAATTCTAAGTTGCAGAAAATTGTGAGGTTTGCCTGGTCGCATGTAACAAACAACATTGACAGCAAGGTCAAATATTCATGGTTTGAAGCTCATGGCATTTATTTTTTGTAACTCATATAGTGTTGTGTGCTAAGAGCTGCTTCGACCGACTCTTACTTGAAATCTGCCGAACTTTACTAATTCATTTCTTCTGTTCAGTGAAACAAATGGCCATAATTCTAGGTGCAACGAAGTAAACTATCAACATTAAAACGTTAGATTGCATGTTTCTCGGCGGAAAACATTCTTAAAAATGATAAAATATTATGTTTCACCCCAGCCACCATATTCCCCAGATATTGCTCCATCGCATTGCTATTTATTCCTGTGGAATAAAGACTGGCTAAAAATGATACCAAACTGTCTAAAATGTTAAAAATTATTTTTATTGATGGTCAGTATTAAATACAAGTTATTACGTTATTTGAATTACGTGCAATCCATAAGATAAGACAGAAATAAGTGGAAAATGGTGGATAACAATATGCAATAGTTTGAAAAACAGTATTGTGCACAATTCTTTACAATAAAGCCTTGAATTTTCTCAAGAAAACCCAAAAATTTATATAATTGATAGCTCTAGTAATGTAACCAAAATAAAAGGGAATAAATACATTAAAGTAAAAATAGTTTTCAGAAACATTTTCCCAACCATATTTAATATTTCAAAACTAATATAATTTCTTATTTAAAAAGATGAAATTTCATACTAATTTCAAAACTATACCTGATAATTTTTATTTTAAACCTAAAAACGCATTTAGGGGAACAGTTTTCTTATCAGGCAAGTAATGAAATTCTTTTTTCAATATACATACGTGTGTTTTATTAATACTCAATAGACATTCAATGATAAATTATTCTGTTCCACATATCAGTGGACGTTTTATACTGTTTTATATTAAAATATATGCTAAATATTCATCTTTAAATGCATGGAGCTTACATCTTTATTTATTGCTTATACAAAATAAACCATTATAATTTTAAATTTTTCGATCGATGAATATATTTTGTTTAATTTTTTATGTATACAAGCAATAAAATATTACATGAAAGTTCTTTTTAGTTTTAAATGCTAATGTTATGGCATCAAAAATGATTTAGTTTTATTACTTCTCTCATAAAATAAAATTTCAGTCAAAAATATTCGTGAAATTTTATGAAATATTCTAGCAATAAGCCCCGAAATCTCACTGATATTAAAATCATTAAATACGTCTTTTCTGCCGTTTTATTATTGTAATTCACGCTTATTCTCAAATGGATCTAAAAATCACTAATATGAATGAAAGTATGATTATGATATATATTCCTGTGCAGCTATTAAAAGATAATGCTTTATTTTGTATCAGTAAACGTACAAAATTAAGCCAATTACCTTATAATGCACTGGGCTAAAAAAATTAGTTAATAAGTTTATTGATGATAAGATTACTTTTATTTCTAAATTCATCAATATAATTAAAGAGTTTTAGAAGATGAGGTCAATAAAATAAGAAAATTAAATTTAGTCAATTATTCCCAATTTCAATTTACGAGAAATTAAATTTACTCAAGTGTAGAACAACAATTATTTTCAAGAAATGGAGGTTATGAAAAATTGACTGTATCTCAAGTTATTCAGCTTAGCTATGATAAATTAGGATGCTTTCATCTCAACTGAGTTTATGGTATTACCAAATCAATATTGTTTCATATCATTGACATACCTGTAAGTGTTATGTAAATTCCATGTTTTTCCGATTTTTTTTCACCATAAAATGACGGATATGAAGATAATGTTGTTTAGTATATTTTTGTAATAATATGCATGATCATTAATAGACTCTAAAGAAAGATTTATATTGTGCAGGTGCTCCACAATTTCACTTCAAATTCAAAGTTATTGGAACAAGACGGGGAGAAAGAACATTAATTGAATGCAGTTCATATGGTAACAGACCAATGTCTTTTATATGGAGAAAGCAAGGTGTTATTATTGAGCCAACTAGTGAACCCAGGTAAGGTTACAATTTTAACCACATTTAAAAGTAGTTCTATTGTATGAATATAATATATCTCAGTTCTTTAACCTGAGTTCCGTGGAACCTAGGCTTCTTGGTACTTTGCAGGGGTTCCGCAAAAATCACTATTTGATTAATCAAAGTGCCAAGCCTTTTAGATGATTTTAATTTTTAAAAAAGATTAAATTATTAAAGTCAGTTTGAAATAAATTTAAACAAATATTTCATGGATGAAATAAAATCCTAAATTTCGTAAACGGCACGTTTCTAACATAATGGATAATCAGAAGACTTACCAGTGAAGAAGTATCAACTTATCGATATATTAATAGATCCGACATTAATCTGCAAATGTAAGCATGACAGTTCCTAAATTTAGGTTGCAAGTTTTCAGAATACGCAGTAGTTTGTCACACTGTTATAAACAATTAAATGCCCAGTATTTAGGTTTAAAAACATTTCTAAAAGTGTGTGGTAAAATAGAAGCTAAGCAACACAAAGTATGAATGCACCGAATATAGCTTCAATGTGCCTGGATTTTAGTAGTTGAGTAAAACAATGCACAATCAGTTATACAATATAATACAATGGTAGGTGACACCAGGAGCAGGAATTCTTGAGTACACACATTGATATTTATACTAAATTTTTTTTTAGTAAGAATACAGTATTTTCTAATTGTCCGTACTTAAACTTCCTGTTACATATTAATCTACATTCAATGTTATTTTAAGATACATTTTTCAAAGACTTTTTTTTATCTTAAATACTTTTTTACTAATATTCTTCTAAGACTTGTATTAAATGTATATATATATAATATATATATATATATATATACATTTTATGAGGGTATAAATTATTATATATAAACATGAGTAAAACGTTAACCAAGACAATATAATAAAGTATATGATGCCCTTTATATAATATTATCAGATATTTTTCAATTTTCGCATACAATTATAATTTAAATTTTGTAATCCTTCAAAGTACAGTTACATTTACCTGAAAACTTTCCATCTCTGACATTTACTTCAGAAAAGAATTTCATATCAATTGTTTCAGAACAATCTTTATTTCCACAGCCCTCTTAGGAATTTCGTAAAATAAATCTTCCTATTTAACCAACCTTTTGAATATATATAATCTAAGAATATAATTAAACTTCTCAAGACTTCCATTGAAAATGAAAGGTCTCAAATCAAACAGGACACTTGATCTATTTCTCCTTCGATAAACAAAAGAATCCGAGGGAAAATCCATCTTGCTTCCCTGGAATATTCGCGCTTGACTGACAATCTAAAGAATTCAATTTAATGTTTAAATTTCCTTCTCTTTTCTTTGTTTCTTGAATAATTCAGAAGCTATCGCTCGTGTTAATCAATGTTTACAGAAGCATACCAGTTGGAACTTGACGTTTTCTTTCATAAGCTACATCTTAACCCTGGCATAAAAGATTGAAATTAATCGAAAAACTTTCTAGCACGAATGGATGAAAAAATGTCTCGGAATTTAAATTCTTTCTGTCGCCCTTTTTCCCCTCTTCAAGATGTGTCTATATGTCTTAAGGAAAAAAGAGAAGTAAAATTTTTATAAAAAAAGTTTTATACGTGTTTCGGATTTTTGAAGAGTTTCTGAAGTGACTGTTCTTAATTTATGTGGGGAAGAGATTAAGGAAGATGACTTGAAGAAAAGAGATTCATTACGTTAAGTATTCACTGAATTGTTTGATGAATTCTCAAGATAATTCTGAAATCTTTTCAAACGTCGCAATGCGGAGAATTTTCTTTTAAAAAAAAGAATTTGAAATGCTACCCTCCAAATGATGCTAAGTGTGACATGGGGGGGGGATTTTCAGAATTATTTGATTAAACAAAACTTTGTTTTCATTAACATTTTTCGCTCTTTTCCTAAAGTAATTGCTACTTCTGTGCGTAATTAACATAATCAGTCATAATTGAAATAGAATTTAGTTATTTGTTGTTACTATTTCTGTTCCATATATTCTTTATTTCTATACTTTCTGTTTATAATCAAAATAGTTACAAATCCATTATTTTTATTGAAGAATATAATTTTTAGTTGATGAATTATATTATATTACAGAACTCTGGAAACTGAAAATGAAATGCGTAAACTATATGGAATACAATGAGATCCATTAATCATGGTACAAACTTTAAGGGTTTTAAGACATTGTAACAACCATTTATTGTATAGGAATGTATGGGCGAAAGTGTGACAGGTGAGGAACAAACACAAAAAATAAGAGATGAAAGAAAAACAAAGTGTTTATTGAAAGCGTCGTTGTTAAGTGTAATGTTTATAATAACTGTTCATAAATATTCAGCATATGAACTATGAAGTCCAGCTGTAACGCTTACCTCTGTACCACCCACTAGCAGTTGAAGAACAAAGTCTGGCCGGTTTCAAAGTTTGTACTCGCTGAAAATGGAAGAAGTGTAAGCGACTTTCGTTCAACATTCTACAAACGATCTGATGACTCATTCTTACGGGATGAGCAGCAGCTCTTGTACTTGACTCGTGTCTATCAGCCACAGAGTTCAAGATGCCTTTCTC
>BMAO01002727.1:0-81008 GCA_019973975.1 Trichonephila clavata
ATGAAAGTACTTTCAATAAAGATATACCTTAATGGGATATTAATTCCCATCAATGTATTCTATATAAGAATATTATAATATTATTTATAAAACCTATGGTGAAAAAAACTCTAAATAAAACTCTAAACTCTAAAAAACTTACTGGACGTCTTTCAGTATAGTCTTTACAGATTCGTAATAACTTAATTAAAGAAATATTCCTAAATTTATCCAATTTCCAACAAACAATATTCTTTGAAAAATTTCAAAATAGCTTTCAAATAACCAATTTAATGTATTAAATAAAATTCTTTGGTTTAACAAATTACGCATTTGCTCTTTAATACGTTGGAATCCTTTTGTATCATCAAATAATGAATTAAAATTGCATGTTTTTCTATCATTGAATACTGATATAATACATAAGTAAAAATATGTGTTTTTCATGTTATTAATTTGCGTTTGAAAAATGGAAGCATTATAAAAATGTTGTGCATTGTTGTTGAAATAACAACAAAAATTGTTTGCTTATGGATACACACGCACCTATATTGTATGAAGAGAAAACTGTTACAATAATAATCAATTACACAATCTGAAATATATGAATTAAAGTAGTAATATTATATTTCATTTATTGTTTATTCAGATAAAACTTAATTATTCAGTTTTTTTTTGAATTAAATAGTATTCAATTAAAATTTTTGGATGTTGATCTTTAAGTTATTTTTGTTAATTGAATTACAAAATATATTGGGTGGGGGAACTAAATGCTTTCAATGAGTGTATGATAACAACTTAGATTTACGTAAGTGCAAAAGAAAATATATATGTTTAATTACAGCATAATCACATTAACAATTTATATACAAAAAAATGAATAGTTGAGAAAACATTTCCACTGTATTTCAAACATAATTTAATATTGTTATACAATTTAAATTGAATTGAGGAAACAAAATATATATATATACAGGGTGTCTGAACAATGAACGTCAAGAAGAAATGGAAAAATATTTAGTTCATTGGAATATTACAAAATTTTTCCGTTTTATTTTCAAATTTATTGCTTAATTTGAGATACGATCTTTTATAAACGAAGTCATTACAAAAAATGACAACAATTGTTTCGGATAAAGGGTAGCAAATGTTGTACTATTTAAGAATCTTAACTGAATGGGTTATCTTTGATATAAAAATTGTCTACGAAACAATGAATTTTTTTATGGAGAGTGAAAGTTAGGTAGCATCATTTTCTCAAATTGCAACTCAAACGAAGAACATTTATTCTAAATGAAAATGTAAAGGTTTCTGCCCAACTTTTGATGCTTATGACTTTAGTGAAAAATTAAGAAATCTGTGGTTACAGTACTTATCTCTGGGTGCTACTTTTGTCTCCAAAGTTGAAAATATAAAGATTTTTCGATTAAGTATAATTCTTTGGAGTTACAGTTCAATCATTCGATTCCTTTACGCATTATTTATAAATAAATGAGCTTTCAAAGAATGTAAAATGTTAACATATAATCATAATTTTAAAAGTAATAAGCATATGGAAATGAGAATCATTTTTGTAAGAAATATTAAGTAAACTTTACGTTGCGCTTGATATTTCCAAAACAGAAAACTTTGATGTATAAAATTTATTGAATTATTAGCTGGTATACCCGTTTTTCGAAAGGGGAAATTGAAAAATAAAAGAGATTAAAGGATAAAGAAGATTTTAGTGCGCTAATTTAAGTGAACTGCAAATTAAAGAAAACATATCTCTCTAACTTTTAGCATATCAAAGTCAATAAAAATTGTTTGCCAAATTTTAAATCTGTAAGTCTAATATATCAGAAAAATTTATTATTTTATTTATAACGCATCTGTAACCATGTTGTGGGTCGACTTTTGAAAACACCTCTCCAAACAGAGCTCTGTTCAGCAAAGCTAACACTTTCCTAAATTTCAAAGTTTTAGGCTTAGTAGTTCTTAAAAGAATTTTTTAATATAAAACACCTTCGTAAAACCATGGGAGGAGGGGTCGATTTTCGTAAAACGCATCTAAAAATGGAATACTTATCTGTAAAGTCCCTTTAACTTCTCGCAATACCTCTTAGGGTCTACTTTTTTAAAACCCCTAGTTAGCAGATCTTTACTCCAGGATAGGAATATACCTGCTAAATTTCAGTTCTATATGTCTAATAGTCTGAAAACGAGAACAAATGTCTTAATGCCAATTTAAACTCCCATAGGGGTACTTTTCATAAAAAAATACCTGTTTTGATGTGGTTCACTACTCCATGAACCTTCAAATTACAAATTTGGAAATCTGATTGTTAAGAAACCTGAATGTTTAAATTTAACAGCACTTAACACCTCGCAACCCCTCCCCTTCTGGCTGTCGATTTTCGTAAACCCTTTCTTAGCGGAAATCTACTTCTTGAAAGGAACATGCCTTCTGAAATTGAAGTTTGTAGATCTTTCAAAAGTATAATATTTAACTCCTTGCAACCCCACAACCCTTCTTGAGGGTCTTTTTTCGCGAAACCTCTTTTGTAGCCAATGGCTACTCTATGAAAGGGTGTCCACTCCATGCCGGGCATATTTCAAGTCTGTAGATCTAATAGTTCTAAAACGGGGCTATGTTTTATCTATAAAAACCCCTTTAACCCCTGGTAACCCCTTTAAATGTCAACTTCCATAAAAATTTCTTTTGCAGCGATTCTTTACTCTATGAAAGGAATATACAATTTTTTTTTTACATATTTAGGTTTATTAGGTGAATAACCGGAATATTTTTCTATAACGACACTTACACCTCGAAACATCCTCCCCTTTGTTATTAATTGACACAAAACCCTTTCTTAAGGGATCTCTACTTCATTAAAGGAACATCCTTGCTAGCTTTCAAGTCTGCATGCCTATTAGTTCAAAAATGGAATTCACCTTTAACTTCCCTTTTCACTCTTCGACACCTTTGGGGGTTTAGTTTTAAAAAAAACCCTTTTTTATCAAATCTCCACTCCATAGAAGGAACACACCTACCAAATTGCAAGTCTATAGGCCTGTTAGTTCTTGAGATATCGTGATGAGTGAATGAGCTGCTTTCTCCTATATATGGAGAGATAAAATGTGTCAAACACTTTTAACCCTAATTTTAGTATAATATATATTTTTGCTTCAAAACGTTTAAAAATATTGAAATTTAAAAAATATATATTTCTAATTTTTTAAAAAGTATTAATTATTATTCCATTTATATAAAAAGGCGAGTAATATATATATATATATATATACAAACGTAACTTTTTTAAGGTATCCGAACACGTTCGGAGTACTTTTTAACAAAATAGCATACTAAAACATAAATGCTCTTTTAGGACTCAATACCAATAAATATTACAATTTAACTATCAAAATTTAAAATGAATTACCTGAATTTTACAAAAATCAGAATTATAAGTGAAATTTTAGTAATATTTTTGAAAAACTTCAAAGCAGTTAGAGAAAAAAGTAATAAACATATATTAGTAAAAGTATTACGAAAACAAACTAGATGCATTTATCTAGAAAGTGTACTAAAATTTTAGAGCTGATTGAGTAAACTTTATAAGAAATGTTACATTTTTTATGAGACCATTATTTAAATAACAAGCCATAACTCAAAAAGTATTCATACAATAAGAAATATTTTAGTACATTCTCTAGAAAATAAAGTAAATATCAGGTTCAAAAAGTTTTATAGAAATACATTCGTAATATTTTGAGTTATCAGACTCGCCATGATAGATTTTGAGCAATTTAAATGCCCACTTCTGGTAGATCAAAAACCCACTCCCGTTTTTTTTTTAATTTATAAAATTGATTGTAACTTGGTCTCTAGGTAGTGTAGAAACAAAACAAAGTATGTTTCGTAACGTCAAAAGCTGGCTCTATTCAATAAAGTAAAAAACAAAAAATATCTGTCTTGACTGAATTTGGTCATTTTCAATGTGTTGGGATACCTTTAATTACGTTTATATTTTAATTATTTAACATTGTTTTGAATCTTTATTCCTTTGCAAAGGAATCGAATTATTTTTTTTAACTTTAGATATTTTTATCAATTTAAATATGTTTATATTTTCAGTTTTCGGGAAAAAATTAACACTCCTAATGCTACTTAATGATGTGATTGAGGTATGAATTTTCCTCATTTTCAAAATATGCTAGTTATCACTTAACCAAGTCATACAAAAAATTTTCAGTTTGCCCAGAACTGATAAGATTCCCTCTTTCACGCCTTGCCCACTTGAAGTTGAGTTTATAATTTAGATATATCCAGGTAACTGAGTTTATACTCATTTACCTGTTAATACTCACTTATAAATTATTTTAGTCGCGCAATATATGTTTCAAATAATTCGTATTCGTTCTTATCTTTTTATGCCAACTACCCTCAAGGTTTTAAAATGAAATTTAAACCATACAGAGAAATCAAAATATCTATCATAATATGCATATCTATCAATCTTGTTTCTCGAGATAATATTACTACATCGACGTATTTTAACCTTTTAAATTTATGAATAATATATTTTTAATGAATTATCATTCCTGAAAATATTTGAAGCATTGAGCTCTTTATTAAACATACTATCTTGTAAGATGGATATTGCAGAATTATTATTTTGAATATCAAATCCTTTGAAATAATTAAATCTCAAATTCCCATAAGCCCATTCCCTTTCTTCTTTCATTCTAAATATCAGCAATTTAAAATAATTTTCCTTTAAAATACTTAGAATGTATAGATATTCAATTAACGATATCTAAAAATTATTATATCTCTGCATTAGTTGCTAAATTTTGAAAACTCTGTTGCCAAAATTGCCATTCAAGACATCCCGCTAATAAGTAATTACCAGTAATAATACATTCGCTTGTTATAAGTGATTTTCTTTATGTTTGGCGATAGATTGAAATATTCATGAAGAATTTTAAGTTTTAACACGCGGCGAGAAATTTAAATAACTATTATGTTTGTTGCGAACCAGAACATACATTAAAGTTGTTTGTCTCTTTTACCACCCTTTGCATGGTTTTATATTTCTAAGGATTAATTTTTTTAAGAAAAGCACAAACATAAATCTATTTCAAACTTTAATGTAACTTAAATGTGCCTTAAAGCTTAATATAACATTTTAAATTAATATCATTACTAATACTATCAGATCCTAAGTATTTTTTTTTAAAATATCCATCTAATGTATTAATTATAAGTAATACTTTCTTCACACAGATCTTACCATGTACCATATTTGATAATTTCTAAGCAACCAATGTAATTCTTTAGAATATCGAATAGTAAATGCTGATTAAAATACAGAATTTGTATTTAATAAATGCATTGTTCATTAAATATATTGCAAAATGTGATATTTCACTACGCAGAAAACCAAGATGAGAAATAATTTCCTTAGTCCACAATCCAGAGCCATTTTATACACATTGCATTTTTTTCTAAGCAGTCGAAGATTGTTAAGCATGTATTGTTCTATTTCTCTCTCAAAGCGATTTTAAACTATTGCACATTTCGAGATGAGTAATTTCGTTGTGAAAGGCGTCTACCAAGAGCATCTCATGCATGTTGAATGGAATTTTAATATGGATAATAAGTACTTCCTTCAATTGGTTTTGTATAGCCTCTAGTCTTCTGTTGTCTTGTCTGTATGCGCATTGTCATTCAAAAAACTGAAAATAGGGATCTATTGCACCCGGAAAAAGACGAAAATAGCCATGACGAATCTCGATGCAAATTGCTCACGTAACGGAGGCTACTTCACAAATGTTTAAAGAAGTATTATGCCACGCTATGCATAACACCTTGTTATGCCTTGAAACCTAGGACAAACCGATAAACTTCTTGAATATTCTTTGAACAGTAATGTGGGTTCTCCTATCTAATCCTAACTTGATTTCCACAATCACTCAGCATGGTGAATTAGGATACTTTGAGGAACATGTCTATGATTCACTTATTGCAAATTTAACACAAATGTTAATTATACTACCCAGTTGTGCGCACAAAGGGTTGAATGGGTTTGGACCCCCATAGCCCTTGATGTTTTCAATTGCTTATAATCCTATCTATATAGTACGTAAAATTTGATTAAATATTTATTATCAATAATTTATTTCGTTAATTAATGCTAATTATTTAATCAATAAATTAGTTTTACTGTTTTTGGTTCTTGACAATCCATAAAATTAAAAGAATATATTTGGCAGCGTATTGGAGTATGATACAAGAATGAATGATTTTCGAAATTGGATGAACTCCCACCTCCACCTCCCTTCAAAAAATTCTTGTGTGAGTCACTGACACCACCGTAACCTTTTCTGACTATTTTATCTGAATGTACTTAACATGCTTTTGCAAATACAAACCACTTTGATACAACCACCGAGAAATCATTGTAGCAGATAAACAAGTGTGTGTAACGGTTGCTAAATCTGAAGCTGACCAGAGGAAGATATGTGTTTATTTTTGCTGATAGGGAAACAAATGTGTCATCTCGGTTTATGACGATTCTCCTACGAACCAGTTCTTAGAGCATTTCAAGCGTCCACGGCTTTTATGAAACGTGAAGAAACTTTTTTTTTGCATATTCATTGAAGAGACAAATACAGTGGCGTTTCGCCTAACTTTAAGTTGTCTAACAAATCGCCTGCGATCACGCTCTCTCAAATATTTTGCTTTACGAATATTACCCATTAGTTACTTGTTACAGAAGACGAAATTTATTTGATCAACTTTCAAGAACCGAAATTGTGATTTTCTTTAGGTACTTCATGGTTCAGAATTTTCATTTTGTTACAGCTCACTCTTTTTATATACAAATAAAAAGTTTGTGCCCTACAATATGTTATAAGGTTTTATGTGTATGTGCTTAGTAGTCTATAGGATACTCTATTTTGCATACATCAGTTGTTCTTTAACAATTGTTCAAGAACAGTGTATATATAAATCATTTATTTAGTCAATATTTTATTCTTTTACCATATATTGATTTTACTTTGGTAGTATTATCTTTTTTTTTTTACTGAATATAATTTAGTTGATTATTTTTGACTTTTTTGAATGTCAGTAACGATATCATTTACTACCACAAAAACAACTTTACTTCGAAATAACGTCATTTAACCTATTACTAGATAACTTGAGCTAGCCATGATATAACACTACACTTACTGAAAAGGGATATAATATACACAATTAAATAATATGAATTATATACATATAGCTAGAGAAATTTATGGAGAACAATATACTTGTTCCTGATATATATTTTTGTTCCGAAATTTTTTTCAGAAAAAATAAATAAACAGCTACGAGTTCTGATGTTTGAGAGTTACAGAAGTAAAATTCAAAAAGTTCAAGGAATCATGTGATCCTTGAAATTCTATTTCCGTATTTTTTTAACACCAAAAGTGATGCCGACGTATATATGCGTCTCAGTCTTCCAGCGAAAAACTGTTCCGGACTAATAAATACGTCTTTTAGAGGTACGGTTATTTTTTTGCGTTGCTATCAGTAAAATTATCATAAAGGCTTTGAAATACAACTAAAGGAATTGACAGTGCTTACGATTGACTTACTTATTTCTGAGAAGGATTTACTTATTTATTCTCAGCTTCTTTTCCCTCCAGATACACAGCATACGCGCGTCTATGGGAGAAATGGTAGCATGGGGGAGCGAATCATGAAATTTTTAATCTGAAGTTAAGGGATTAATAAAGTTATATTTTTACTAAAGATTATTTTGAGATCTGCATTTATTCATCTAATACAAATCCTGCGGTAATTACATTATAAGTTACATATCTGTGTACATATTAAATACAAATATGTGGGAGTAATATCAAATGGAGAAAAGTTAAATAACTTCTATAAAAAAAACATTTGAGCTTGAAGAATAAATTATTCACAACGAGAGTAGTAGCATAAAATAAATTCTCAAGACAAGGAAGTTTCTACTTCACTAGGGCAATTACGCAAAGAGATAAATTTATTTTCTTTTGCTTGCTACTTTTCCTTTTTCATACAATCACCTTAAAGAAAATGAATTCTTTTTTTTTCTTAGAGTTTAATTAAACGAAAAAATATATCCTATGTTCACGGTACATTCCGCTATTAATTCATGTATTTAAATAAATTAATGCGCCTGCATGATATATTACTAAGGTACTTTTATATTCGTGTCCTAAAGATAAACGCATGTTTTAGAATGTAGGAATTGTCACGGACTGCTACTTTCTTAATTCCTGCCTCCAGAGAAGATATAATATGCATTCTTCCGAACTATTCTTTTCTTTTAGATGAGTTTTAGATACGTAATTTTCTGTAATTACGCTGCTATCTTCAAGTAAGCTTTGAATAAATTGCCCTGAGTTTCCGCACGCAGGTAAATGTAGGTAAAACAATTATTTTTTCAGAAACACAGAAAAAGTAAATTTCGAATTTATGTTATAACTTTTGTCACGCTATAAATAATTAATGAAACATGCATAATATTAGATGTAACATAAATATAAAGTATCTTGAATATAATGGGAAAAAAACAATTCGAGGAAAATTTAATGATATTAATATTTATTATATATGTGTGAATGTATGCATTTCTCAAATTAGAGGCATTTTAATTTGACGATTAGACAAATATGAAAATAAAACCTAAACTAAATCTTAAATATAAAACGAAACTTTTGAAATAAAATCTAAACAAAACAACTAACCTAAAACCTACTTAGTTATAAATACTTAAATACTTATCAGACTCAAAAAACAAACAATTGCTAAATATCGTTTAAACTTCAGTATTTTTATATTTGTTTCTCGTTTCAATTGAAACTGTGAGGGCTATTGGTGACGGACCTCCTAATTTTGAGCCAATATCAAGTGACGAGGATGATACCTGAGCAGGCAACCCCCTCTCCTTACTTCCTTATCACATCGACGGGAAGACGCTAGAGCCTCGACAGATTTAACCTGCATCGGCCCCCTGTATGTGGTAGATTTTCAGTAGCACTAGGTTCAAACTCATGATATGCCAGCCACGAGTTTGCGACCTTGACTACTGGGTTTAGATCAAAAACAGCTGGGTTATTTCAAAGATAAAAAAAAAATTCATATTCGTCACAGAAAGATAGCATTAGTTACAAAAGTATAATATATACCGTAACTAATTACTTACATCCGATTCCCCCCCCCCTGTCAATAGATACTGTTAAACCGTTTCAGTAAGAAAGAGCGGGAGAGGCAGTGGCGTAACGGAGAACGTTCGAGCCCACCTGCAAAGTCAAGTTTTGAGTCCCCAAGTTGGATTTTACAAAAGGTAGATATTTGGCGGCAGTCAGGCTTTGGGCCTTCTAGAGCCCTGGGCCTCCCGAGATGAGAGGGTTGTGTGCGTGTACGTTATGCCATTGGAGAGAGGATTATAAATTAAAGATGCACTAAAAAGCTACTATTGGCGACTGACATCGTAAACTTGAACCTCAGTCAATGAGTTCTGATCTCTTGCACATCCTTTTCTTAACAAACCTACCCCACCATGGGAGGATATTGAGTTTCGACAGATTTAGCGTGCATCGGCCTTTTCTACGCTGTTGGTCTTGAGTGGAACCGTCCTGTACTAAAAAAGTAATATAGATATGGACAATTGTGAATGAATTCTGCATTAAAAAAATTCCTATCATAAATAGAGCCAGTGTTTTTAAACGTTGCACTCTAAAAAATCATAGGTGTTCTCATTGGGATTGAGGTTAAATGACCTATCTGGTTGAGGAAGCAATTTCATTACTGTAATGTTTTAATATTAATCAGATATACGAGGCGTGTCCAGAAACTATGAATCTTCAACATCAATCTTTTTCTTCTAAACAAAATTTATTTTTACACGAAAGAGAATCTCGGAAACTACTTTTCTACATAGTTACCACCCTTGTTTAAATATTTGTCATATCAGAAAACCAACTTGCCTATACGTTTTTCAAAGAATATTTCACGTCCCAAAAGTCTCAAGTCTAAGAGGGTTCCAGGAAAAAGCAGCCATGATCTTAAAAATAGCTATTTTTATTTTACCTTTAAAAGTTTATAAAACTACGCAACTTTATAATTTAATTCTGAGAGCAATGTGAAATCCTAACACTTTTAGTTTGATGTAAAAGATTACTAAAAATCACTTAGCTTCAGTCCGAACTCAAATGAGATGAGCCTTTTCGAACCCCAATAGCTCGGTCAGCTACGAAGTTATTTGCTTCCACAATTTCTGCTGGATTTCTACGACGAATATTAACTTCAAGACGCGTGATCTTTCTGTCGCAGTTCACCTTTTCTTATTCTTATATTACACGAATAACGATCAACGATTAACCATTAACATCACATACCGAACGTCAGGGTTTAAGTAGTAGTTACATTTGACCAAAATCAAGTCATCTCTAAGGAAAGCGATATTTAAACTAAAATCACAGTTAAAGAATAGTTTCCCTAAGAGGATTAGTAGAAGAACTCGAATAATACTCTTACAAATGATGCTACCAAAGAGAACCATTGATAAACAGTTGGATGTGGGGACTTATCACAAAGCAATTTTATTGTGAACTGTCGGTTTTCCCGAATTTTCTCATTCAATTTTCAACCAAGCCATCATTAACAACAGAAGATTACCCACTCCGTGCAATGTCATGAACACTGGAGCTCCCCTCATTGAATTGTTGAACTCACTTTCTGACCAGTCCATCACTTATTACATTTTTAGCGCGATTTTCACGTAGTGGAACAAAAGTGCTATTAGGACGCAAATTTCGTCTTCGTCTTCGTTCCATATTTTGTCGTACCTTTTTCTCAGCCAATAAGCAACCAATTGACCTCCGGTTTTCGGCATTTGGTCGCATTTGTGCCCTAGATTAGCCAAATCATATTTAAATTTTCCCATAATTTTCCCTAATTTTCCTACAAATTTTCCTGAATTTCGCTAGTTTATCGACATTGTAAAATACAACATGTGAAAAAATGCACTAAAATTACTTGGCCATGCCAATGATTGATATCTTGTTTCTATAAATATCTAAAAGTTAACGATTTATTCAACTGGTTTAACATTTATTGCGTTTAAAAAAAAATTACAGAACCTACTTCCCAATCCGGTGGCACGGCAATCGTCTTAAGCCTTTTGAACGCTCACTAACAACACTAACCTACTGAAATGGCGTCAATGCACTAAAAATCACACAGCAGAGATACGTATTCCCAAGGGTTGAACCTCTGATACTACCGCTATGTGTGGTAGCTATAAAATGAAGCGTTACTTAGTTTCCGGACACGCCTTGTACCTGGGTGCTCCAAAACGATTATTTACTGTACTGTAGTACGTAATATCCAGTAGACTACTGAAGGCACAAAAATGACAGGGTGTCAGAATACTTTTGGTTATTGAAGAGCGATGTATAACAGAGGTCTCCTTTCAAGGAAGAAAACAGAGGAGGTATAGGTATAGAAATAATTATAATAGTTTGCGTTGTAAAATGCATTTATTGACAACAGCAAATTGTGAAAGATACATTCAAAAGAAAATAAAAATTTACACTTTCTTGGAAATTTTATAATTATAAAAGTTCTTCCCTTCACACAAATTCTGAGTGAAAGAAAAAGTCTGGCAAATGCCCTTTCTTAGAAATTTTGATTTCTATATTTTTTTCTCTCGAGTATAGTGTTGAACAAAAAAAATATTTACTTGGAAATTATATATATATATATATATATATATTACTTATATTTTTTTATTCGACTTTGAGGTATTTCTTATAAATCTACTCCTCATAAGTGTGAGGACTAACTGGTAACAGAAAAAACACTTTACAAAGTTTGGCGACAGAAAACATTTTTTATCCACTTCAAGATAATGCTAGTTGGGACATTTTTTTATAAATATATTTTCCATCGAGTCGAAGTAATTCAATAGATTGGAAGTTATTAAAAGCAAAACTTTTTTTGAAGATTTTGCCAAAGTTTATTTTTGCCTTCCTGTACGAATTATGTGAATCAATATATCTAGCTGAAAATAATTTGAACTGCAATTTTTTTTCGATTGGTGTAGAAGGATATCCATGTTTATGTAATAATTTATATAAGTCCTTAAATTTTATTTCGCTTTTCCCAATTTCATAGTTACCTAGCCTTGTACATTTATAGACATAAAATATGCATTTTTATAATAGATAAAGAAAACATATTTTAGCAATTATATCAGCTTATTTTAAAATATTCATAATTGTTTATTAAACTTGGTTATTGATAAATGGTTTGTTAAGTTATGATTCATAATAATAAATAATAACAGTATATATAAATAATTATTTTCTAAGTAAACATTAGTTTTTTGAAATATTTTAATAGCGTACAATGCTTTCAGTATTGTTTTTCTTCCATTTTAAGGGTAAAAGAAATTTTTATTTAAGAAAACTCTTGTAGAGGAACACAATTAATATGAGCAATACTTGAATATAGTAGACGTAATTATCAATGCACTTGATTCATGCGTTCGTGTAAATAATACTAATTCATTTTTTAAAAGTGTGTTAAACACACATGAATGATATTACTACGAAGAATTTAGTGTGCCAATTAATAAAAAATAAATAAAAAGATAATTTTAAAAGTTTCAAAGAACAATTATGTTTCTAGGTAAATTTACTTACTTGTTTTATGAATCGCGGGTATTTATCCAAAAACATTGATTCCAGTTTTTCTTAATTCCTTAAATATAAATAAAAGAACTGTTACATTAACTTTTCAGTTAACTTGTTTGCATTATTTAAAATATTAACTTATTTTATGCTGTAAAGAATTCTAATTTGAGTATGAAGCTTAGTTCCTATAAGGAATTTATGGACATGTAGATCATACAGGTTTTCCAGATAAGTACACTCACTCTGCTTTTTACTGCCAGATGTCAGAGTAAGTAATCTTACTTTGTAGCACGGAGCTAATGTATTACATCTAGACAACACGTTTAAAGTAATAACTATCACCATTCACTGATCTGTAAGACTATAGAACTTGATTGGGCATCTCGTACATCTCATCAATAAGTTTATTTAAGTCCAATTTGAGTGAAATAGTACTGCACAAAAAAGTCAATGCAGCTGAAATAAATTTATGACTTATAGATGAGAGCAATTCTTGTATATCACAACTTTTTAACTAAAATACTCTCTGTAATTTATACCCTTTTAATTAAGATAATTAAATAAAGTAATAAAAATAAAACATCTCGGAAATTCAAATTTTTTTCCCTTGAAAATTTTACTGCTAAAGTAGTCTAAAATTTTAAAACTCAAAAGCGATGCAAAGTGATACACATTGAATTACAAAATAAGACAGGGTGAATTAAAAAAAGAATAATTTACAAAACTTCAAGTTAATTTTATTATTGATGGAAATATGTTAATTTTAAGAAGTTAAAATTTTATATAAAGCACACAAATTTGTATTTCAATTAAAAAATTGATTCAAAATCTTTCAAAATAAAAGGGAATGCCATCTTTTTAATCAGCTTTATTTTTAGATAGAAGAAAGATATAAAAATAATTGCTGTGCAATGAAATCGTAAATTAAATGCATACAGAAAAGTTAGAAAATTTTACTTTAATTTGATAAAATTAGAAATATTTTAATCAAACTTAAAATATCTAACGCGTTGTTTTTATTAACTGTTTCAAAATACTTTTTTACATATGAAATGCCTATATTATATCTAAAAACAGTCTTATTTTAAATAACAATACTTAAATGTGAAAATATTTAATCATCCAGAAAAATCATCAATTTAATAAAAAAAACATTATCAACTTCCATTAACTTATTTTTTCAGGATTTAAAGTGCATTGTATTAAACACACTTCCACGGATTTTGATGGATTCCATAATAAGTATCTACTTTTACTGTTAAAAGAAATATGATTACAATTATTTGGGAATACTTTTAAAAGGACATTTTCGAAAGAGGCTAAGCATTTCAACACTTTCTACAAATAAATTAATAACTTATAAAACTTTTTGTTTTACGTATTCCTATATTCTATATTTATTTTCTAAGTGCAATAAATTTGTCTTCGAACTACAGACGAATTTCTCCACATAAGCTTTTCTTCAGCGCTAATATGGCTTTCATACAGTGTAATGAGATATAAAAATGTCTCAATTGTCACTTTCTCCGATGATTTTCTGCACAATATAACCAAAACTATAAACTACCTAATAACCTAATAACCATTTTAAAAGAGCTATTAAGACTCACAATCTAAATGCACACGTCTATAATAAAAATGCAAAAAAAAAAAATTCTAAAAGAGAAACTTCTTTATTGAGCAAAATAAAATGCAAGAATATGTATAGGGAGAAACGACTTGGCGCTTTCTTATGTGAGATACAATGAAAAAAAATATTACTTAATGGTTTTTTCAGCTATAAACAAAACTATAAAAGGAAACACATCAGTGCTTCTTTTTGAATTTAATGTAATGTAAAGTAATGCATATTTTAAGACTTATGGCTCATCAAATACTATTAGCCGAAATAATGCTTGGAGCAAGAATTCTCTTCTATTGAGTCGTTTAACTAGCTTTCAATACTTATTAAGATTATTTAGCTTTAATTTCAAAGATCATGACGCCTTTTTTTTTGGATTTTTACTTTAAAGCAGCTGAAAAATTTATCCAAAAAAATAATATTGTGTTCTCAGTAAAAGCTAGCTAAAAGAGGCAAAATGCAAATTCAATGGCTCTTAAGTAACGTTATCAACAATTATGAATAGAAGAAATTTCATTTCAAGTGTTTTAGATATTTTTTTATTTAAAAATAAGGGAAATGGTTGTTAATTTATTATATCTAATCAAAAGAAATAGATTATCGTAATTGAAGCATTTTAAGGGGGTCCGGCACATGAATTTTCGAAAAATGATCGATTTTGACTTTTTTATATTTTTGAGAAGTTCAAACATTTCTGCTTAAAATGATATACGATACATGGAAATACAATAATCAGAAGTATTTTTATTTATTTTTTAAAAGGAAGCCACTTTCCTTGACGCGTGACAGGTGCTCCTCGAGCAGCACCTGTCACATCATGCTTAATGTTTCGATGACAGCGTGATTTGTTTTATCTACAATTAGTATAAACTTTTTTACACGTAAATAAAACGATTTTTCTTTGAAGAAAGGAAAAGAAAACTCAACACAGTTATTTTTTTCGTTTGGTTTGTTGTTAAATGGGATTATTCTTGCTTGAGCTTGCTAATGGTGAATTCTAATGTATTTATACAGATTTTTTTTTCTGTTTAATCCACGTTTTACATTTAATTATTTATTAGTATTTTATTAACGACAAACATTATGGGGAGATCTAAAAAAATATTTAAAACTCAAAAATGTCGGCGTTCAAAAAATGAATGCTCAAAACGTTCCAGCTATCACATCAGACAGCATAGTAACTGTTATTCAAAGTGCTTCAAAATTAGATGCACGTAGGATTTGTGTAGCCCAACGAAAACATCTTGAGATACAAAAAACGGCTCCATTGCTCAAAATAATGAAAAAAAAAAGAAAATTAGAAGAGTCTTTTGTAGAAGCAGAGGACAAAGAAAATGTTTCATATGCTTCTGGAAAGTATTAAAAAAGGTAAATCGTCAGAAATTACAAATTTTTACTTTAAAGCCTGTTTTCTCAAAATGCAATATTTTTCCCTTTATGTACCTTTTTCTCAGAAACTAATTAATGTAAGGTCCTCAAATTTTCAGTAAGTATATTTTCAACATGTTTACACATTTTAATGGAGGGGATAAGAAATATCTAGCTATTTTTTTTAGATAATGTATTTTTAAACTAAATTTTAGGGGGGGGATTGGACATTTTTTAAAAAAATTCATAATTATTTTAATTTTTAGTAAAAAGATAAAACCCTCAATTAATGTTTTATTGATAGTACATATAACCTACTGTAAAAATTTCATCTATGAGAAGTAAGTAGTTTCTGAGCAAAAGGTACATAAACTTACGCAATTTTAACATAGGCTCCTATGGAAATGCCGGACCCCCTTAATTAGCTTTAATTTTAAATAATTTAATCTGAATATTAAAAAATAACAATATCTTTCATATGTTGTGGATAAAATGTTACGTTTTAAACAAATGTTCAAACACTATTCAGAGCTCTAGCGTTTCAGTATGCCAATTAATGGAACATCAACAGAATCAAAATGGTGCATGCAATTCGAACCAAATTTTTCTAATTACTACTTTAAGCCTAAGCAGGTTGCCTACTTTTTTTTTTAGAAACTCCAACTTTAAATGGTAGTGAAACATAAAGGTTTAATACTAAGTATGGTTTCAACAAGGTTTGTTTAAATTTAGTTTACTCATTATCACATGGATTTCATTAGTGCTTGAAGAAATTTTCCATTCGAGCCTACAACTTCCTCTCTTTTAGCAGAAGATAATCCAAATTCTTTTAATGTTATCAGAATTCTTAATACAGATGGTTCGTCTACATCAATTGCACAAGTGATATCTCTAACTGTCTTAGAAATGTGATCTTTCAGAGCTGTATTTTTTACTTGTTACCTCGGAGTTCCGTTTATTTTTAAACATACAAAAGTAAAGCTAGTTACACAAAGAAGAAAATACTTATAGCATCCACCTATCACACTCAAAGGTTTGCAAATGGAACTTAACGTGACAAATTGCATTGGTATTCCAAAGTTAATCATACTATTTTAAAAGAGAGGAAACCAGTTGAAGGTAGTTTAGACATTTCACAAGCAATTTCCAATTAAAAATTGTCTTAATTTATTTGCACAGTATAATACGATCCTTCTTAGAAATTTTGATTTTTGCTATGAAGTATTTTCTCATAATACACAACATTGTTTTTTTTAAAAATATTAATTGGGTCACAAATATAGTACCTTTTCCTGATGTATTTCTTTCAAATTATTGCTCTTTCACTAATTGAAAATACGATTCAAACATGGAAACCTCAGCAAAAAATAGAGCAAGGTATCGGATCATGGCAAGCATGTCATGAGTTCAATCCTAGCACCACAGAAGACCCGCCGTGTAGGGGACGTCGAAACTGTCGAGAGATTAAACGTCCTCCCGTTGGTGTGGTGTGGTAGTTAGGAGAGGAGGTGCCAGCTCAGGGGTCGTCCTTGTCACTTTACCATGTTTCAGAATTACGCGATCCGACGCTTGTAGCTGAACAGTGCGACGTTAATATTCCCTCCACACAGAGATAGAGAGAACATACTAATAGTGGTAAAATTCCATTTTTTTTATGAATACCTTACTATATAAAACAGTAAGGGGATTTGACGTAAGGAAATCAAATTAATACTTTGACCATGCATTTAATTATTTAATATATAAATTTTTCTTAAAATATATTTGAGCTGAAGTGAGATAAATATATTAAAAATGTGTGAATTTATGTTTTGATTATTTTTGGCTTTTATAAATAAGATATGTGAAAGACACCGTTTAAAAAAAACATGTAAATTTTAGGAATATAATACGCCTAATACATTTTTAGTTAGTTAATATTCTGCTGAACTTGAGGGTATAAATTGATTTATTCTAAGAAAATTATCATTGTATGAAATGTGAGGTCCAATATGCAAACACATAACCTAACTGTTCAGACCTATAATTATTTACTTATATCAATATCAATTTGTTTTGAAAAACATTTTTTTTTTTTGCTTTAAAATAGGTAATAGTTAAAATTTTACTACGAGCTACAATTTCATCTCTTGTATGCCTAAATAAAGTTTAAGATCTGTCATCATTTCTGAGACCGCTTCGGTGTCTTCTTTATGGCTTACATTCTCTTTAAGCATTCGCAACTATAAATTCTTAATAGTTTATCCATTTTTCAAAGAAATATTTGTATAAATTAGTATAAAGGGATGTATTCTTTTTAAAAGCAAAGTTCTTTGAAATTCTAAACCTTTCTAAGTGTATCATTTATAGAATTCGCATAATTTTATTTGTACATGAATTATTTTTAAATAAAGTTTTATGAGTAACCAAACATTTTTAATACCTGGTATATGTGAAAAAACCTGAGTATCCCTGGCACCTTTCGGAATTCTGGTCATGAACGTGAAATAAATGAGGTTTGTCTGGAAAGAGTTCTTTTTATTATGTATCCAACTCTATGTATTTGCTCGAGTGGTCGAGTGTTAGCTCTTCGCATTGACCTTAATTAAGCGCCATATTTGGTCTCAAAAATGTCAAAGAAAAGCTCGCTTATCTAATCCACACATACTTACTGAGTCAATAAATCTTTATCACTGTTTAACATAAGCTCTTTTTTTCACCAAAAATAGAGAACTATTTCATATATGTTGAGAACTTTTAGTGTGAACTATTTGTATTCTTTAATTTTATTCATAAAAATAAATTATAATTAGAGTTTAATAGAGAAAGACTAGGAAAGAAGCAGTATAACCAAGAAGTTGTTAAAAGGAATAAGACAAGTTATTAATTTTTTAATAATAATCATTTCAATGAAAGTGTTGACATTTTTGAGATTATTTTATTTAAAAATTAAATTAAAATGGAGAAAATTGTTTCCGGTATCTTTCATTCCTACAATTGTCATTGTTTTTTAAATTAAACTGCTTGTTGGACATCAAAATCATTTTATTTGTTTGCTACAATATGTTCCTTTGAAATGTGAAATGTGAATCTAATCAAATTAAAACTGTTCTAAAAGCAATGCAAAATATTTCTAGAAAAATTGCCCTAAAAAGTGTTTTAAAACACCTATGCCACACATAACACTTTATTATTCAAGATGATAATATCCTTAATAATTTTAAAAACTCTAATTAAAACTAATTAAACTGAAATTAAGCTTTCGCGTATTCACCAAATGTCCAAACATGGCTGCTAAAATGAGTCTTACACTTTATACATTCTCTTACTCAACATGGTGTGATGATGATTATGATGTTACTGAGTAAAGCTGATTCATCCGAAACCGCTAATGAAGCTTGTAAGCCGAAAATTGACCTTCCACCTTATTCTTTTTTCCTCTCCGTCTTGAATAGTTGGATTTGTGGTAAGTTTACCAATCGTATTTGTGTAAAGTAGTTAGTTTAATGCGTTTTTTCTTTGTTAGAGCCTTTTTCGGGTACCCTTTCAATAAGTTTCAGTTTTCTTTCGTCAAAGTAATTAAGAAGAAAAAATTTTCTTACTCTCTTATTTTTCTAAATGGTTCAAAGGTATAATTGGAAAAAAAAATAGCATATGTTCCTGTTTCTTATTTTATACTGAAAGCGCAGAGAATCTAACAACACCAATTAAGAATTTGTTTAAAAACTAAAATTAAGTTGATACATCATTGTTAGTTTGTGATTGGATTAAATGGTTTAACATTAATATTTTAGGCG
This sequence comes from Trichonephila clavata, assembly GCA_019973975.1. NCBI lineage: Eukaryota > Metazoa > Arthropoda > Arachnida > Araneae > Nephilidae > Trichonephila > Trichonephila clavata. The sequence continues at coordinate 19,465 of BMAO01002727.1, forward strand.
ATACGTAAAATTTTATTATATTCTTTTCTCCAATTTTTTTGCTGATGTCTAAGGTTTCATTTAAAAACTAAAGGTATGATAAGTATTAACAATGTTAAAGGAAAATCCATTCTAGGTAATGACGGATTTTACTTCCGCAGCGTGATATCTAAAATTTTTTTTTTTCAAAATATCTATTTATAAGTGAAAATTTATTATGATTTTCTAAAATCAGGGGTCGGAAATCTCCGACAGAAGATACAATTCTCAGTAACACTCTTCACCACTCAGTAGAGCTTTCACTAAATAAATTCACTTTGTCCTTTTTTGCTGCCCAAGCATTTCTCACTACTTTATTTTGGTTCATAGCGCCGATATACAAATACTGCGTATGATTTCAAACGGAAAATAGTTTGATTTGAAGCACATCATGCGCTATTAGTTAATTTGAATTATGCTACACGTTTTTAGTTTTATTGTTAAAACTTCAATTTTTTTAAGTGCTTTCTTATAGTAACAGTTCGTACTACACATTTGATTCAAATATCTCCCAAAAAAGAAAACTTGATATTTGTGGTGTTCAAAACTTTTATATGAATGAATATGGATTCATATTACAAAAATATTACGCTGTATGTGCGTTATGCCACACGTCAAGCGTACAAAGACCATATTTAAGAATGTTAATATGAAATAGAGTGTTCCTCAAACTTTCAATATTTAGATTTTCAACCATAATTTTCATCGCCCCCTCCATACAATAACAATGTATTGAATGTAATAACAATGTAATTAAACGCTAAAGTTACAATACGAATTTTATTATAAATGGTGCAAATTATCAAGATTCGTTTTTGATTTTGTTGTGTGTATAGGCTCCTTTTCAATAATAAATATTTTAAGTTACTTTTAGTATTAGGATAAGTTTGTTATTTTTCATAGTTCACTAATGCCTTTTGTATAATTTGCTTTCAGTAAATTAATAATATTTTTAAAATAATCATTCAATTATGACATGGCATTATGCACGTGCCCCCACATTGCGTTAACACGCCCTTGTGGGGGGTGCGCTCCACAGTTTGTGAAACGCTATTGTAATAGGAGAAGCATTAAATTATGTTTCCTTTCAGCATTTAAATTGGAAAAGATTGCATTAAATATGCAACGTGTATTTTTATTAGGTGAGAATGTATTTCTCATTTTTCCCTTCAGTAAATGAATAATTAAAAAAAATTAATTTAAGCTTTTTAATGTGTTGCCTGTTCCCCCATGTTTAATCAACAGTACTTTTATTTTTCTTCTACTCTAATGTTTTTATAAAATACATTCATGTGCTTGATTAGTGTCTTGCCACATAATCAGAAGGATTTATTGACCAGATTTAGTATTAACTTACCAGTACGAATGCTTATGAAGAAGATAGTGTGTGTAGGTATTTCCATTTCATTAATTTAGCATTTTTTTCAAAAAAAATGACGGAGTGAAATAATTGAAATAAAAATTTAAAAACTCGGATAATAATATTTTTATAATATTCGATATACATTTTATAGTTTTAAATCTACCTCTTAGACCTCTGAAATTTCATACACAAAATCTTCAGATAATAAAATAATTTCATATAATTCCTTCCAAATTATCTGAAATTGAGCTTATATTTTGGTAAAAATAACATGCGGACTGATTATGGATGGAATTCATTCTGAATTGACCAGTTTGAAATTTTCTGCAAAAAAGATTCCTATTAATTAATATTTAGCACATTTATGTAACAGAAATAGTAAGAAAATAAATACTATGGGCAAGGAAATAAAATATATTTTAAATAAAGTATGTTACTTGCATACTTTCAAGAGGAAAATGTTAACTTACATCAATGATATGTTCAGGAGTCGAAGACAGATTCAAGTTGAATGGATGTATAACGACAAAAAATATGAAGCAATTTCTAAGAAAGAAACATTGCAGTCAGAAAATTACTTGAATTTGTATAATACATTTCGTATAATTATACATTTTGTATAATTTGTATAATAAATTTATTTGCGGTTTTGTGGAATATGTCATTTTCAATTTTAATGTATCCGTCGGTGTGTGTGTTCAACGTTTATAAAAGAAAAAAATACTCAAGCTAAAGCAATATGTATTCATATTGATTTTTAATGTTTCCAGATATATATTTTTTACAGAACATATTTTCTTTTAAAATATCTGTAACATAAATGTATTATTATTATATTTGTAACATAAATGATAAAGAGAGCAAAAACAGCACGAGTAGATTAAGTATTCTTCTGATTATCTGAATGTTATTTTTATATGTCTTCTGTTTTATATATAATGCAATACAGCAGCGTTTATGATAAGCCTACGTGTGCATTGGGCGGGTTAGCATATCAAAAATTCGAAAATATTTACTGAGAGCAAGCAAAATAAAATATATTCTGAAATTATAAGAAAATATACGTTGCTCTTTTATTGCAATTAGTTCCAATTTTAAAATTAAAAAGGAAATGTAACGTACTACGTTTCTTATTATTTAAAAGTAATTTATTTAAAATATATATTACTTAAAAGTAACACATACAAAATTTAATACTTTTTTGTTAATTTGTGTGGTTTATAATATAGATCTATGGTAGCTTTAGTGTGTGTGTGTGTCAAAGCATGTTATTATTATATTCGATACATTATTGTTGTATGGGGGTGTACGATTAAAAATATTATTGAAAATTGGGTCAGAAATAATGAGAACGTTTGAGAAGCATTGGGATACAAACAATGACGCATTATATCCTATATATATGATGAATTTCTTTATTTTTCTATATGCATATTGAATGAATCTTTTTTAAAGTTGTATGGTTAAAAATATCATGTGTGCCTAAAACTGATATTGCAAAACTGTGGCTTGTTATTATTGAAACAGTCAATAATAATCAGTCGAGGATAAATTTGTAAGGCACGATCGTGATTGAAATATATAATGGACTCAACACATATATAACAGATATGTAAACGGAGAATGTAGCGATAGATTTGAAGGGATATTCTAATGCTTTGACTAGATGTAGTGGGAACTTCAAATTAGCCCCCAGAATGAGGACTTGCATGAGCGAGTCTGGCATACACCTGGTAAACCTTATTAAAACTATCTACCGATGTACGTGCTACAAATGGACATTGGTCATTTAAGCAGAATCCTCATTATCTTAAAATCAGTAGCGAAATTTCTGGGCGCTTAAAGCTGTTTAGAATAATGATAGTTCAGTAAATTGATGCGAAATGATTACAACCTAGTTTTCCCTGCAATAACAATATTTGCGAGTTCTAATTGTTTTCAGATGTTTGTGAACCTTTGAACGGGACATGTGTATTATGCAATAAATGAGTAATGTTTATTTTTTAACTGTTTATGTCATTCTGTAGATGCATTGCAATAACTGATTGATAACTTTGTACATGTTACGGTATTTTACATCCATACGTTTACGTTGTAATTAATGCTGCTGATTGTTAACAAATATCTTTCAATTTGAAAAATTGTATGAAAGAATTTCTTTTTTTTACAGGGATTGCAATTTAAACAAACCTTCGAGATTTTTAAGCATATTTTATGGATACATTTATTTAATCCTAGGTAGTTATGTGTTTTTATAATAGTTTACCCACTTCTGCAGATGACAGTGCACTTCTAATGACAGTGTAAGAGCACAACAAATGAAAGGATACCACATGTGGAGAGCTCACTTTTAATATACCAAGAATACTAATGCTAATATTTATCATGTGTCAGTGTTTTAACTGAAATATAAGGCTTCTCTTAAAATATGCTAATTTGTTTTTTACAAAAATAAAGGAAATAAATGCTTTAATTTGTAATCTATGACGAGTGATTTATTAAAGTAACACTGATTTAAGTTTAATTATCTAAAGGTAGCTCTAGTACAAAAATTGAAGATTATTTATAGTCTCCAAAAATTTAAACTCGATAAACAACTTAAAGATAAATATAAAACTGCCCATTTTTTTTCAACAAAGCACTTTCTTTTAGCTTCATGCATTGTTTCGGTTAATAGCATTTGACGAGTCATAATATTAAAGTATTCATAATTTTCAATCACATCGAATTTAAAGGGAAACATAAAGACAGTTTTAGCGTTTTTATAACAGGCTAAACCCATTAAGTAACATTTATTTCTTTTTTCTCTTTCCACATAAGAGAAGTGATTCTTTTTCTATACGCATATGCCCTTACATTTTATTTTGTCCAATAAAGATGTTTCTCTTTAAGAACTCGGGCTCTTTACATTTGCATAACAAACATATACATGCAAATTTGGAAGAAAAAAATGAACTTGTATGACACTTTTAACATGGTTTTTATGCAGTATATGGTTATGATTTTCGGGACCTTTGGAGATATGACAATGACGGTATTTTTATTTCTCATTACATTTTATGGGAACTGTATTGACATAGGGACATTTCTATACTGCTGGAGTCTAGTCGTGAAGTAAAAAAAGTTGGAAAAGAGAATTTAACGGTATAACAGCATCCAGCGGATGTTTTTATTTATTTATTTTTTGTTATGATGTGTTTTATCTCTAAAATATTAAAATGATTTGCATCCTTTTGAAAGGAATGTTCTTTGTTGATTCTCAAAGCAATTGGCTCAGATGTCAACGATATCAATATTTGCAGTAGGATACTTGGTTTTAGTTGGACAACCTATTAATGATTTTGTGAATCTGTAGCTCAATAAAAGCTATTTAATTTAATTTCTTTAAATTTTTCTCGCCATTTTTCAATAAAATTACTTGAAATGATATTCACAATTTTAGGATATCAGAGTTTTGAGCTGCATCTGCTACATTTACATTATATGAACTTTTATATTCGTTCATGTACGAACACATGTCATGTTTTTTAATTACACTTTTAATTAACAAAATAATTAAGTGTGTGTTTAAAATCAACTGTTGCTAGTAATATTTCATTTTCAATACTCATGCATGAGAAAGCCATGCGGTTTCTCAGTTATCCGGAGAATTTCTCTAGGAGTAAGCTTCGATGATTAAATTTATTCGGATTGTGATCTTACTGATGCAACGTTGACAACTAGATGGAACCTTCATTTCCTTCAGATGCCCTTGTCCCGGCCCAGTTATCCCATGCCTTAAGACGTCCCTGCCTCAAACAGAACATTACACATTACAACTAATCAAGGATTCAGTGTTGATGTTACTGAGTTCAAGTAAGATGCATAATTCATGCTATCCATTCACTTGGGAGGCTCGAATTTGCCTGGTCTCCTAAAACACACTAGTTGAAGAATCTGTCGCAAAGTTCAGAAACTATTGCAATTGTTTGTTATTGGAATTGCAATGTTGTCTCTGAAACATTTGTTCATCCATATCGTGGAATCAATATTTGAAGTCTTTCTAGTTGTCACAAAATGATGTCTGTGGAAATTAAAAATCCTTTTTTTCCGCCCACAACACATTTTGACTTATGTTAAGAGTACAGACTGAGGTATAATGTTGAATATATCTTAAATCATTCTTACTTGTCACTCTCACTCAACAAACAGATGTGACAGTGGTCTGGAATTTATGTTATTTTATATAAAAATAACTGAAAGTTACGAATATACGCATGTTTAGGACTGCTATGTATTTTGAATTAGTCTTGTCAAAGTTCATGCTTTTATTAGTCATTTGTTTTTATCATGTGTGAGTTTTGAGTTCAGATAAGGAAAATAAAAAAATTAAAAAAGATGAAGTTTAGCATGTTTGATGAGAATTTTTAAGGAAAATCTAATACTGAGATGAATGAAAGAAATTCAAAAGGAAAAAAAAGAAGAATTTACTTTTCATAAAAATAGTAAGATAAACAAAATAAATGTCTGGAAAGTTTATCAAAACATGTATCTTACTCCGTTCATCAATCAAAAATGTCACATTTTAATAAAATTGCTTAAAATAACATTTTTATCTGCCGAGAAGATGCGCATTTTTCTGAAGATATTTCTTCATGGTAAGCTACTGTGATTGACTTTATGCTAATTAGAAATTTTATAATAAATCTTCCCCAAATCCTAATAAGAAACAAATGTTTCCCATCCTGTGCATGTGTATAATAACTAATTATATATAAAAATATAATTTTTTTTACTTAAAAAAATACAAAAATATATAGGATATTATTTTAGCATTGCAGAATCATCAGCACGATTGAAAACATTACATATATCCCTGTGTTTATTCATCGAGTTTTTGTTCATTAGAATTTTTTTTTAAAAATACGCTCTAATAACATACGGAAAACATGCAATTCTTAATGAGAAACATATATTTTCTTTAATTTTCCCATTTAATTATAATCTGAAGTAAAATAAATATACGCAAAAGAAGTTCACTTTATTTATCGGAATCATTTTTTGTTTTTATTTTTGATCTTAACCTCAGTCCCACAACTAGAGTCACACCTGAGCTAGCATTCCATGATATGATATATATTTATATCATTAAACAGATGCTAAAACTAAATTTACTTGCAGCTATGGTCATGAAATTAGCACAATAATCAAATTGAATAAAACTGATACTATTTTATTTATATTAAATTTAGTTGTTTATTAAAGAACAATTTACACATTTTATGAGATGCAAAGTTAAACAATGAATGCATTAATTTTTGACAGGTGCGGCCCTCCGGTATCTTCCCCTTCCAAGTCAAAACATTTGCCTATCTTTCAATTAAATTAAATTAGATTTATTACAGTAGATGGAAAAGAATCGCCTATGTATGAGAAATAAATCTTATTCCTTAAAATAAGATATACATCGATAATTTAATGTTCTGGAAATCAAAGCATATGCCAATAAATGAAAAAATAACTAATTTAAATAATATTCTTATCTCATACTTGCAAACATTTTTTCACCCCTATAAGTTAATATGAAGAAAAAGTTAATATTCATATATTATAAGAAAAAAATGAGATCCCCCCCCCCGGTAAACTTCTTTTGTTATCATTTATATATGTTATCTTTTCTTAAAATATTTATATGCATACATATGCAGTTTTTAAATGATTCCTTTGAAAAACCCCAGCAAGGAGTTCATTTAAAGAAAACGTATCATTAAAATGAGCTAGAAACTCTATCTTAACGATAACGAGAAAACATAATTTAGAACTGTGTGTGTTTGTGATAAAGCTTGAAACTTAATCGACCAAAGAAGAGGATAATTATTAAATTTTCTTTTTCTTTGAAATATAATAATGGTTTGTTAAATTGAATTAAATGATTTACATAAAAAAAAGTACGCGAAAACATTGGAAAAAGTACTTACTACTTTTTTGTCATTTAGATACAACGATTTGGAGCCAGCTGCATTTCTCACGCACATTATTAAAGGAAACATAAAGGGAAAAGTCAAGAAGCCCATTAGGATAGAAATTATTTTTGCTTCATGGCATGCGAGGTAGACTTTCCCTGGTTTTACATCTGCGTTAATGTTATTCTGTGAAAGTAATGATTCAATTTATTCTCCTTTTACAAAGACAGCAAATTTAACAACATTTTAAGTAAGCTTCTTTAAAAGATTTAAGGATATTGTTTTGTGCGTTCCATTATTTGCTTTCTAAGCTTTGTTTTAAATTTTCCAAATTTAATTACTCTCGTATGAAAATCTAAATAAATCTTTTGCATAAGTTACAAATAATTGTATAAGGTTATTGTTTTCTTTTATTTTTAAACTTCTCAAATTTTTATTTTTCGTCAAAAATGTGTATAATTATTTCATATGTTAGCATTTTAAGTTCAAATTCTCTGTTTTGTTCATTACCAATTAAAGTTATTTTTGTTTGTATAAATATTTCTAATGTGTTTAAATTCTTTTCGAACAATCTAATGCAAATAATTTTTAGCCCCAATTGCATACAAAAAGGAAATAAAATAAATCTGTTGCGCTCAAAGTGTAGAATTAATATTTTGTTCACCTTTTTATATATTTTCCTTAATAGATCTTTCGTAAAATTATATTAAATTTTTATAGAAACAATAATTACTTAGGTAATTTTATTGTAATTATACGTATTATTATGAAGCTTCAGTGTCGATAATGAATAAAATTTAGGAGTAGGTTTAACTTTCATAGTTCAAGAAATAAAGAATGAGAAGTAAATGTTGTTTATAATTTCTAGAAAGAAAGATGAAAATTGTGCTACATTTTTCAGGAAAAAAAGGTGTAACAATAGACTATCCTTCTTAACTCTATTTTTTTTATCCAGTCAAATTTGCACTTTGACATAGAACAGCTCCACTCCTCAATTGAACGTCACTTCAAAAAAGACATATAAACAGTCAGTGAAATAGAGAATATGCTAACAATATTACCATGATATGACTGTCTGAATTATATTTGATTATTCTTGAATTATAGTCGCTAATAGAATTTATTAGAGGATTTCTCGAGAAGGAGTACCTGAGGTTGCCCCTCATTTAAAAGAAAAGTACCTATTTCTGATTATTCAGTCTGTCTTGTCAACACATCGCACTATCAAGTTTTACATTAAATTACTAAACGTGAATTATAATGAATACATGCCTGTGACAAAAGCAGTGAGCCCTGTGGCCCTTCAAGTTGGAAATCTTAAAGTCGAACTGGTTGACAGTTTTACATATCTGGGTTCCAATGTTAACTCTTGTAATGACATAGGCTTTGAACTAAAAAGAAGAATTCTTGCTGCTAATCGCTGCCATTATGGCCTTGGAACTTTTTTAAAATCGAAATTGATAAAAAGATCTAAAAAAAATTATTTTGCATAAAACTATTATAAGACCTGTTCTCACCTATGGATGTGAAACCTGGACTCTAACAAAGACCCAGACAAATCAACTTCTTATTTTTGAAAGAAAAGTCCTGAGGAAGATCTTTGGGACTGTGACAACGGAATTTGGAAACACAGGTACAACTTTGAACTCAACAGAACTCTTTAAGGAAGCTGACATTGTCAACTACATCAAAATATGCCGCTTGAGATTCGCGGGACATGTCTGTCGAATGGATCCCTCATCTATGACATCAAGAATCTTTAATTATAAACCCATCTCGAACAGACCCAGAGGGAAACCCAAACTGAGATGAACTGATTGTGTGGAAGAAGATTTTAAAGTGCTGAAAGTGACCAATTGGAGAATAGTCGCCTCCCGGAGGACAAGATGGAGGGATGTTCTGAGGAAAGCTTTAGCCCACCCCGGGCTGTCGTGCTAAAGAAGAAGAAGAAGAATTATTATGAATATCTGCTGTGATTTCTGGTCTCTTCTACTAGTAGGTTTCAATAGCTTATCAATCCCCAGTACGTTTGGGTCCCTCACCCGAGAACCTTAACGATCAGCGAGATCTCCACCTTAACTAATTCGAGAAAGTAGTACGTGTAAGGTATTTGCACAAAAATTATAATCGAATATCTTTGTACGCATTTATGGTAATTGATAGGACTGTAACATTCTGGAAATAATCGCAGTTTGAAAGACTTTCTGTATCATTTACTTCATCTGCTTAAAAATAAAACTGAAATATATTTTTGAACCCAAGAGTACACTAAAGATTTAATGAGCACACGCACATATGGACTAGAATAAATGGACAATTGTATGAAATTCTTACAAAACATGCCTATATAAAATTCTAACCCGAGTGCGGTTGTGTGGGGCACAGAGTAACCCAACGCTCAAGAATTTTTGAATTCTGGGAAAACTGCTTATTTTATACCAATGCCCTTGTCAGTATTCTACTATATGACAGTCTTCATGGGAACTGAAATGTGTTTATCACGTATATTCCTCTTTCTTTGGAAATTATTTTGAAATCTTAAGGTACTTATGGTGACTAAAAGTTCCGCAAGCGACTACTTTTGATTCAAAATGTTTTTTTATTAATATGCTGCTTTTTCCCTTGTGAACGATTTAGGGTTTTGATAGTTTATAAATTAGTTAACAGAATATATATACATAAAGAAATGGACATACGCAAATTCCATTGGATGTGTGTGTGAAGTTGAAACTGATCAAGAAAGGGAAGAACTTGAGGAAATAATAATTATTAATCATGATATTGAAAGTAAATTTCATAAAAGCGATGATCATGAAACGTTTTAGTGGAAAGGAACATTTTCAAAGGTATATTTTCAAAAAATACCTAAGAAACTCCATCAAGATAGACATGAATCCAATATCACAAGACGCATTGCGTCCTGTAATAACTACACAAGAAAGAAAGAGCTCAACATGCTATTTGTTAATCATCAAAAGACAATAAAACTACAACAACTCAAACAAAATATAAGAGTTTTGCCTGTAAGTATCATTCCTGTAAAGTTAGGGAAAGGTTTCTTGGAATTGTACCCTTTATTAAAGTCCGGCACATTTGAAACCTTTTAGTTCAGTTTGATTGGATGTTTTCTCGAATTGTCAAAGCAAAAATGAAAAATCCTTAAAAGTAGGTAGGTATTCTTTCTCCTATTTAAATTATACACTGGAATTACAATTTTTATCATGTACAAATAAAATAACTATAAAAAAAGAATTGCGGTAAATCCACCTACCTACGCGACCACTAATGTTAGTTTCGAGCGTGCGCCTTCAACCGGGTTAAAGAATGCAAATCTAAGTTACATATTAACAAATACAGAAATATTTATACTGAAGGAATAAAAAAATTACTGTAATTTTATTTTGCTCCATTCATTTCGCAATGCAATTGTTTAATATCCTCAGGGCTTGTATAAAAAACAGATTATACCCTTGATTTTTGGTTTTCATTTTGAATCTCTTGCAAAGTTTTATATTTTTCTATATCTAATATATAAAATTCTCTTGTCACAGTGTTTGTAGCCACACTCCTCCGAAGCGGCTAGAGTGATTTTTAAGAAATTTTTGCGTATATTCAGTAGGTCTGAGAATAGGACGTAAACTATTTTTCATTCCGATATTGCAATTAGTTGAAAAGATAATAATTAAAAAAACTTTTGGCGTCAAAAATTGGTTTGGTGCTAGATGTGTGACTTTTCTTTGTACCACTGTCCAATGCACTCTGTCATGGGCTATACTAGAATAAATTAAAAGTAAAAAAACTTTTTTTAAAACAATCTTTTATTTAAAAGCGCTAAAAAGAATAAAATAATTTTTTCTTTAAAACTTCTTTTACTATCAACTTACATTATTACACAATTATATGATAAAATAGCTCGTCGCGAGATTTAAGTAATCTTATTTACTTAGTATGAATTTTTAAAAATTAAAATCAATCTGGTAAAGTTTTGTAATTTACTTGTTTATCTGTAGAGGTAAATCTCGCGACAAGCTTTTATGTCATATAAATTGTATAATGATATTATAAGTTGATAGTAAAAAAAGTTTTAAAGAAAATTTATTTTATTCTTTTTAACGCGTTTAAATAAAAGCTTGTTTTTAAAAAAGTTTTTTTAGTTTTATATTTATTTTTTACTTTTTTAGTTATCACTGGATAAGTTTCTCAGTCTGTTCATCTCATTCAACGCACCATTGTTTCTAAGTGTTTGCCGGTTATTTTCGAACAGTCTAGCTAAATGAATTCTTGTAAAATGTGTACTAGTCGAAAAACACAATTTTTTCTTAAATCCGTAATTTTTAAGCAATTTTTTCAATCTTCGTACAAAACTTTGGTAATATTATCCTACACACGAAAAAAATAGTTTTATGAAATTTTCTTCATAAATGACGAAGTTATTAAATGTTTAATTAAAATTTTAAATATTTTTTGAAAAATCGTAAAAGACATTTTCAGCATTTTATATTTTAAATAACTGATTCTAAAAAAGCAAAGCATGAGCTGTTTTAGTACGGAATGTCGATTCATTTAAACAAAATAAAAATTCATTCGCAACAATTTAGACACTACTTTCATAAAAACGCATCGATTTTGACTTATTTAAAAAAAATCGTAAGAAATACAAATATTAATATTTTACAAAAAAATATTATACCGTATCGGGACGAAATAAATGATCTTTCCGATTCTGTAATTATTTTTTGTCTGAGTTTCATATATTAAAGTTAGATAAATCTTTTAAAGAATTTCGTCAATGCTCCATCTCAGTTTAACTTGGCAGCGTTGAGAAAGGTATACAATGTACCAATCTACTTGAAAAATAGCTCTACTTAATTTTGTTTTGAATTTAAATCTAAGAATATAGATAGAAATTTGTAAAAAAAATTGCATACGCTGTAAAAAATAGATAATTTTTACGTTGTAGAAATGTAATTATTTTTTAGACACAGTTAATATAGTCAACAGCGCAACGTTATGAAATTCCAATTTGGCTGAAAACCGATTTTCGACGCCAACTTTTGTCATTGTTGTAACAATAACATTATTACAACAATGCAGACATATCGAAGTTGGCGCCCAAAACTAGTTTAACGTTTTAATTAATATCTTTTTAATTAAATGCAATATCCGAATATAAATGGTCAAAACATGCATTGTCCTCCAAACTAAATGTGTATACAAAATTTCAGCTCAATGTGATGAAAATATCAGCTTCAAAATTGAGTTGCAAGATTCCACCCGAACAAATTACATACATACATACAAACATTGTAAGTTAAATGATAGCTTTGAAAAAGGGGTTAAATCAAAAATTACCAAATTTGGCAAGTAAAAAAAATGCAAATGAAAAGTTGTTTTTTTTCCCCTCCATTTTTTGTACATATTTTTAATTCAAAAATTCATATGTTACATACGTTTATAAAATAAAAATATCTAAACTATGTGTGAAAAACTTAATCACTTTTACTACATCATCATTATTTCAAATAAGTTTATTTGCAATACATTTAATTGTGTATTGATTTTAATTAATATTTTTTTAAGTTAAGGAGTATTGTGTTTTCTGCAAATCACATTAATCGAAAATTTTCAATTGTTATGTATGGATTTCTTAAAATTATGACAAGTAAACAATCTGAACAAAAAAAGTTCATACTTTGCTCTTTTAAAATCAGTGATTTAATAAATTAAGTACACAAAAATTATTTTTTCACTGTGCTGAAACTGTGTAAAATTATCATCTGGGATGAATGCACTATGACACACAAACATTCACTTCATACGTTGAACAAGGGTATAAAAGACAAAAAAACAGCGACAAACTCTGTTTACTTTATGAGGAGATTTCAGACAAACACTTCCCGTCATTCCACGTTCAACGTGCGCTGATGCGATCCATGCTTGCTTAAATTTATTGCCAATGTGGTGTAATACTTAAAAAGTACAGCTGAAGCTAAATATGCGCTTTCAAATGCTTCAAGATCATCCGCTGAAACATTCTCAATATAACTGTTAGGTATCGGCGATGGAAAAGTAGCTGTACATGAAAATACTGGAGGCATAATATTGCCGACCGATATACACAATCATTAGTTCGCAAAAGGCTCTCAATGACCAGATATTTCCCGATATGCACACACAATACTTTAATCATGAGTAGCTGGCAGAAAGAACAATTTTGGCATCAAAAACTGTGGATGTCAACAATTTGAATTTCAAGATACAATAGCTGTTGCCAGGGGACTTGTTATTATACAAATCCATCGATACAGTTTGTGATACCAACGATGCTGTAAAATATCGTTTTTGAACTCATTGGATTTGCCAGGTTGCAACTGTACCATTTACAACTGAAGGTCAGATCTCTGGTTATTTTGCTGCGTAATTTAAACCCACCACCACTGTGCAATGGAACGCGATTAGACATTAAAAAATTGATGAAACACGTTGTCGAAGCCAGAATTTTGAATTGCAAGTTTCGAGGAGAAGATGTATTATTGCCACGAATCCCTATTATTCCCACAAATGTGCCAATTGAATTCAAACAGATTCAACTTCGAATTAGATTGGCATACGCAATGACAATCAATAAGTCTCCAAGCGAAACGATGTCTGTTTGTGGCTTAGATTTGAGTACACCATGTCTTTCACACGTACACCATACGTGCCATGTTCTCGCGTGGTTTCTAGTTTGTTTGTGTTGGCTAAAGATGGACTCACTAAAAATATCGTACAGCCCATTGCACTAAGAGTTTGATAATGTTATTTTTTAACTGTCAAAGTTTGTGACAGAGATGATTAGTTAAAATATTAAAAGAACAAAGAATTCAAAAAATGAATGTCTAGTGTTTTGTTACTTTTATAGGCCGTAATCGTTCACAGCACTCCATTCCTTTTTCAGTCATATACCACATTCCCACAAACTTACAATTTCTTTTGTACTACCTAAATATTCACAAAAAATAATTTATAAAGCAAAACAACGTTTTCCGGGTCAGCTAGTATATATATATATCTTAACTTTATTATATATATATATATATATATATCTTAACTTTATTATATATATATATATATACTATCACTTTATTATATTATATATATATATATATATTCTTAATTAATATATTATATATGTTCCCCATTAATTATTCCTTTACCTTTGGTCATCCTTCAGGACAACGTTTTAGTAATAAGTTAACCAGCCGTCTAACGAGAGGATTTTAAACTATCCATCCACCCCACAGATCACGTGATTTAGAAGCCTTTAAATACCGAGACTCCTGGAGACCGCTCCCTCTTTCGCTTTCTCTTCTTGTCATCATGTAGTCGGCTGCAGCTAGTGTTTGTTGTATTTATGTTATGTTGTGTATGTTTCGTTGTGATTCCGTCTATCTGTGTGTCTTCATGTTCAGTGTTTAATAAAGAAGAATAGCTTTTCTACGAGACTGCCTCTTCCATAGTAATGAAATGCAACATCAACCATATAAGGAAATACCAACACCGGCCACGCTATCAAGATCTTCGCCAAAAGTCGTCCTCCTTTACTAAATCCATCATTACAACATCGTCGTATTACAGAAGCCGGCAGGACAGTTTCCTGTGCGGGAAAGAAGCCACTTGACACGCCCTGAAGTGAAAATTCTACAAAAGAAATGTGAAACGAATCGAGTCCTCGGAAAGGTATTCCCCTTTTTGCCTGATAACAAATACGGGGAAATTCCCGTTACTTATGTGCTTCCAAGTGGTGGAAAAAAAATTCCCTTGTAAAGCTTAAAGTGGTCTGCATGTTTTGTATGAAAATGACATCTTTAGCATCAAATATGTATAAAAAAAAATCAACCTACAATTGAATCAACAGTTCGTTGGTCAAATGAAAAAATAAATAAATAAATACATCTTTCTAACCTTGAAGTCCGCGAGATGTGTGTTTCGGCAAAATTATGTGAAAAAGTGCAACTCAGCGATGTTTTCATCATTGCTAAGTTTTTCTTTTTACTCTTGTCATTTTAATTATTTGCTATTGACTCTAAAGTGATTATATATTTTTCCTCATTCTTTGTTAATGATTTATTTTAAAATGTTTAAGAAATATTTTGTTATTAGTATGCGTAATAATTTGAAAGCAAATTTAAAAATCTATTTTGATTCAGAATCTTGCAATGATTTTAATTTATGGTTTAGATATTTTGAAAATATTTAAGTTTTAAAGTTTTCCATATGAAAATGGTGTAGTATGGGTAGTGGTACCCAATATAGTTTCTTTATTTAAAGCCTGGTCTTACCCAGCATTTTTTTATTATAAGCCGGGTCTTACCCCGCAATTTTTTTTATGTGTCTGGTTCTACCCCAGAGTTTCTTTCAATATTATGGGTCTTACCCCATCGATTTATTTTTTTTAAATTATTCTTTGGTCCCTACCACCATTGTACTGTTATTATGATTTATTCTAATGTTTTTCAATATTGTGTAACAAATTATTTTCATTTTTCGATTGTATTTAAATTACTTGATTGGGCAGTCAACTCCACGTACATATTGATATGAATGTTATTACCATTTTAAAAACGTTTCCAGGAATCTCGGCTTTACTTTTTGAAGTTTCCGGTTAAATTTATCTATGCTACATTTTGTTTTAAAGATAAAATGCATATATTTCATAATGATTATATTTGAATTTGATATTTTACATGAGAATTGATAACTTTACAGTGTTTTTAAGTGTTTTACTGAATCAATACCAAAGATTTGATATTTTTATTTTGAGAATTTTATGTTGATACACAGAGTTTGATATATTTTTAATGTGGTTTTAAGAATTTGTGGTTAATATAAGATTTACTTTATTGGAATAAACAAATTATTTGATATGAAAATGAACAATTTTTAATGTGTTTCAAATAATAATGGTTTTGAGAGCACTTAGGCTGAGAAAATAGTAATAAATAAATAAGCAAATGTTTACATTTAGAAGAAATAATAAGGGTTCTTTTTGTAAGGATTATGCATAGTGAGTACCTCAATGGAATAAATACACCTTTGATTGTCAATATACTATTGCCTCCAAACTTATACCTTTGTCATAATAAAAGTAATACATAAAAAAGTTATAAATAGCTTTAAAAAAAATCTCTTTGGTTGACTTGCAATTTCCAGTCTAGGCATATTTGTTTTTGAAGTTATTGTGCAACATTTACACGATAAGAAGGAAACTTGACTTAAAGATTGTGCAAGGCGTGGGTCATCCTAATTTGTTTCTTTTCAGCCTCTTTTCACCCTCAGTGCTCTTATATACAATTCCATATAAATTTTTAAGAAATTATTTGTTGTATTTTAAGAATTAATATTTTTGAATTCATAGCCAATATTAATAATGTGGTGGATGGTTGTTTCAAAATTTTTACACAATTTATACTTTGGCAAATTCCCGAATTTTTTTATGTTAAAGTTGAAGTGAAGGGAAAATTTTTTTTTAAATAATGATAATTTAAAAATTTAATTTTGTACTTAATATCTCTGTATGATACGGGTGTGGACCAAGGGCCCTGGTGCACACACGGGTCTTGCGGAGGGGGGAAATGTAATAATCCCCATTAATTATTCTTAATAACTTTTAATTACCTTTGGTCCATCCCTTCAGGACCAACGTTTTAGTAATAAGTTAACCAGCCGTCTAACGAGAGGATTTTAAACTACATCCATCCACCCACACAGATCACGTGATTTCAGAAGCCTTTAAATACCGAGACTCCTGGAGACCGTTCCCTCTTTCGCTTCTTCTCTTCTTGTCATCATGTAGTCGGCTGCAGCTAGTGTTTGTGTATTTATGTTATGTTGTGTATGTTTCGTTGTGATTCCGTCTATCTGTGTGTCTTCATGTTCAGTGTTTAATAAAGAAGAATAGCTTTTCCACGAGACTGCCTCTTCCATAGTAATGAAAATGCAACATCAACCATATAAAGGAAATACCAACACCGGCCACGCTATCAAGATCTTCGCCAAATGTCGTCCTCCTTTACTAAATCCATCATTACAACCTCGTCGTATTACATATATATATATATATACATATTTCCCGTTCAAGCAATCCTCAACATCATCATAACTGCAAATTTGTCCAAATTGTGTTGTAAGGAAGTAATTTTTTAAGTAACTATTTCTTACGTATAAATAAATTTACAACACATTCACGAAAAGAAATTTATATAGAGAAAGAAATATTTAATAACGATTAATTTGCCTTCAACAGATTGCAGAATATTCTAATATAAAATTTTGCAGTATGTATAAAGATGAATAAAAACTTGTTTTTATATTAAAAATATATGTACATAATCCTTGAGAAATTCAATTATCTTACTTTATATGAAATAACTCTTTTTTAAGGGCTTATTTAAATAAAAATATAACTGCTTTAAGCACCGAATGAAAACAGCTTTATTCATTGGTTTCTAACACGCAAGGAAGTTTAAAAGTAATTCTAACTTTGTAAAATCCATTAGCCGGGTCAAATGTGTATAAATATTATTAAATTTTGGCGCATTAATATTTATTACGACAAAAGCAAAAGACTGTGCTGTTGTGTGATAGAATGCGAAAAATGTTTCTTTTTTTTTTCTTTCTTTTTCCTCGGGAATAGTTTGGCTAGTCTTCTGCAACAAAATGTATCGAAATTTTTCTTGGAAGTAAGTGGCAAGATAACGATACCTAAAGCAATTTTCTTTGTTCTCAAGAAGCTAATCCATTTTAGGAAATTCTCTGGCTTACTTTGTTGTCTTTCGGGTAAAAGATATTTTGTTCTTTTTGTACTAAATTCGACGTGTAAGAAAAATGACTTTTTCTTCTTTTTTGAACAAATTACATTATGTTTTGTTCAGGAAAGTTCTTACTGAAAATCTATTTTATTCGTACCTTTTTACTTTTTATCAATAATTCATCATTATTATTGTGTTAAAAACTTGTGTCTGAAAGAATAAACTCGCAAGATATAATGATCATATTTTATATATTCTGAAATTCTTTTGAATTTATGTTTATTCTTTCTAAGTGATGCAACAAAAGGATCGAAATTTTAAAAATTAATGCTTCCATTCATTGTGAGAGATAACGTTTTTTAGAGTCATTGTGTAACATTTGGGTTAATCATAATTCTTTTTTTAGGATAGAAAAGTTCAAAGTATGTTGTTTTCAAAATTTAGATAAATACCTTCGGAAAAATAATACATTGAAAAAAGAGAGAACGGCTGCGTTATTTAAACTAGAATACTAATACAAGAATTGTGGCTTCGAAGTATTAGAGTATGGAAGTTTCAAAAGAAGTTTAATGTCATTTGTGTTGTAAGTATTTAACGTGAAAGACAATTTAGTGCCCCGCTATCTTAATTTACGAAGAACAATCAAGTTTTAAAATAAAACCAGAGCCTTGTAAAAAATTATTCTTTTTTTAACAAAAACACAGCAATTACGAGAATTTGTATCTTATCGTGATAGTGGGGTAATTTTTTACCATTATCCTATAAATATATGGTCAAGGTCATGGACTCGCGTAGCTGGCGTGTAATGAGTTCGAGCCTAGTACCGCTGAAGACTGGCAATGTAGAGGAAGTAGTTGCACATGTTAAGTCTTTCGAGGCTCAAAATCCTCACGTTGGTATATGTGGAAGTTAGGAAAAGGGATGTCAGCTCAGGTGTCGTCCTCTTTTCTTGAAAATAATTCAAGATTATGGGGTCTTTCAGCAATTGCCCTCGTGCGGCTTTACACCATGTTGTAAATTATGGACCGGGTGGTCTGAGTGGGTGGAGCGTGGTTGACACACCGCTCAGAACCCAAGTGGTCATCTCGACAGAACCTATATGTAACGCATTCTGTCTCAGTTGAATCTTGAACTTGGCTTCAACATAACTAGATGTGCTGATGTTTACTCGTAATTCTTGGCTTCGGCGTACCAGGTGCCGTTGTTTACTGGGATATTTATCTCGAATATTAGAATTCTCTTTAGTTTCAGTCTAATTAATGTAATGGTTTAATTTGTTAAATATTGTTAAGTTTATTGTTGAAAGTTATTGTTACCAATAAATCCAGGAAAAAGACAATTCTAGGACTCCAGAATATTCTTATTATTTTATAACACCACACACCGCGATTTTAATATAACTCTCACTCTGTAAATATTATCTTAATATTTACTTCTTATTTTGCTACATCTTGAAAGAAAGTCCATTTGGATTATATAGAGAGATACTTATAGATATATCGCAAGTAGTAACCAGTTTGATATGGGATCAGTTGCCGTTAGTGGAATGTTTTGAAAGCGCACCAAATCGGCCTTGGACGACTAGAAAAAATATAATCACCCCCAATGGGCAAAATTTGCTTTTTAGCGGAATATTCTGTAGCGGTCTGATACCAAATTAAAAAACAGAAAGAAAAAAAAGAATACATAAATTTCAAGGTAAAAATGTCACTTTGCATACCTAAATTTGTCATGAATAGCAGATTATTCGAAGTATCGCCCATAATGAAGGGGAGTCCCAATAAAAGCATTTAAAAATGACAATTATAAAAAGATGTCGTATGGATTCCAACTAAAATTAGAATTACTAAGTATTGATTTTCTTAGTATCTGCAACCAAATTATAAAATTTGGTTGCATTCAATGGTATCCAAATTGTTTTCTCTAAAAAGGGATTGGTGCCATAAATTTCCTTCTTATTTATCATGAGAGAATTTTTTTCCTGATCTATATAAATGCATAAAATCGGAAGCTCTATCATTTATAATTTATTATAGATAAATGGAATTCAAGTATTTTTCAATGGAGATGAAGTGGCGCGCCCATCCGGGGGACAGAACCCGGTACCTTTGGATCCGTTAGCACGTAACACTAGACAAAATGGTCACTTAAGTTTAGACGTTGTTACTGGCATATATAGATGACACCGTTACACACAATTTTACCAAAGAGTCGGTGGACAGGCAGAATTGTTATGGCGAGTGTGTGAGTTGTTGCTGTTGATTGGAGGAGTTGTGTCACGTGAGTCGAACTACTTTGCTGTGTCAAGTATGTCTGACGAGTTTTCGGTTGCTCTTTTTGTGGGTAGATGGTCCCACGACATTTCAGAAGGCGCGTTTTTCTCAATTAAGTCAAGGTCCCCAATGAAATGGCACGCTCATCTGGAGGACAAAACCCGGTACATTTGGTTCCATAAGCACGTAACATACCTCTAGACCAAAATGATAACTTCTCTCCGGTGACTGTTACCGGCTTATTCATATCATACTTCTGCAGAGGCATCGATATTTACATTTCACAACTTAGATTGAGAATTTATTCCTGTGAATACATTTCTGAAAATTAAATTATGTTGTATCAAAAAGGCGGTACTTACGTATTGACATCAAAGCAGCCAAATTTGCGTCTCGCAAATAGCATTGTTCTCCATCAAAATCTGATTAATTACTTTGTTTTTTCTAAATAAAGCACGTAAGAATCTTTTTGTTTTATTGATACAGCATGATTCTTATGACTCAAATTTTGCTGCGGTGACGCTAATACGTATCAAATATGGCATTTTACTACAGTTTTTTTTTTAAAGTTAGTGCCCGAGGTAGCGGTGGTTAACTCGTGGCAGGTGTGTCATGAGTTCGAGCCTTGCACCACTGAAGACCTGCCGTGGTGGGGGGTTGTGCACACTAAAGCTGTCAAGAGCTCAAACGTCCTCCTATTGGTGTGGTAGTTATGAGAGGGGGTGCCAGCTCAGATGTAGTCCTCGGTATTTGATCATGTTTCAAATAATCGAGATCCGTCGCCAAAAGCTCTCAAGTAGCTGAACCGAGTGATGTTAACATTTACTCACTCACTGTTCATTAAATGTTTCTAAATTTCCCCCCAAAGTTTTCAAAACTGTTTTTTTTTTACTGTTTTGATTTGGAAATAAAGGAACTTCCGTATTATACCATCGACCAATTTCATTTAAGAAAAAGACGTCGTGAAATGGAGCAATATACAGCTAATAATGGAAGCGTTTCTTCGCAGTTCAGAACACAGAAAAAATAACAATAACAGCATTTGGCGACATTGTTCAAACTGGTGTTGTCCTTTCATTTGGCGAAATTGGTCGATTTTACTCTGCATTTTAAAATTGTTAGGTACTTTGTTTTTCCGTTTCACCGGCGCAAGCGATTAAGTCGCCAAAAATAATACAACCGACGACTAAAGGAATATTCCCACTGGAAAACTTTTACCACCATATTTTCAAAACAAGACGATTTTTTTTATAGTACTTCAAAAATACTTGAAAAACTAATGAGAACGAACATTTATTTATAAAATTTTTGGTACTTACGTAGGTACTTTCGTATTATCGTAACCGTATTGGCGACATTATATGAAACGAAGCATATGGTTGTCAATTAAGAGCGTACGACACATGCGAAATCAGAATAGCCCACTTGTCGAGTTATCTTAAACGTTGGCATTGTTTCGATAATATATATGTACCCTTACGTATTTTTACATCCGCATTGACGACATTATATGAAACGAAGCAGATGCTTGCCAATTCAGCGCTTGCAAAATCGGGGTGTATTTTTTTTTCTTTTGAGCATTGGTATAGTTGCGATAGTATGTAAGTGCCACATTGTTTTTGTGTGTATTGTGTGTTTTTATGCCAAAAAAGCCGGCTTGGCGATATTTACGACAGCGAAATGGAAAAGTACAAAGTATCAAGAAGGATAAAACTTATTGAAGAACCCCATTAAGCTTAACACACACAAAAAGAAATGTTGTCTGATACTGGTTCGAAGCATTATAAAATATAAACAGCACTGCGTCCAAATATCGTGACCTATACCAATTGGTTATTTTGTAAAACGGTAATTTTTCAACTATCGTTAATTTTAGTGTAATATTTTTTTTGTGTTGCATTGGTTACATTTTTTACCACGGCGATGAAAATCTTGAATTAGCCAATGGACAAAGAAGCAATAAGATTTTTTTGGTGGTTAAATACCACTTATTTAGTACTAGTGCATAAGCACTAATACTAGCCAGTAAGAGTTAATTCATACAGCCAAAATCCATTGCCAAATGCCATGATACACAGCCAATAAGAATAAAGGGTGAAATTGTCGAATCGGCCACTGATCCACCAAATTATGAAAAAACGCTAATTTGGCGCGTTTTTGCATGTTGTGTTTTAGAGTAGCAACCCTACTACAATGCGATCCAACTTCTCTCTCACTGATACAAAAATCAAAAGGGTCACCAGGTTTGGCGCTTTTATCGATTTGGCGAGAAAACACTTGGCGGTATAAGTGGCCGATTCGACAATTCAACCGAATGAAGAAATACTCGTGTATGCTCGAGACAATAGCATTAATTATGAGCTGTCTTAGTTCCCGTACTTTTTTGTGAAAAATGATTAAAAATTTAGTGCCTAATTTTTAAGAAAAAGAATGTAATGGGGTATTTTCGATTTTGCGGGATTTTGGTGTGATATCAAATTCATGACAAAAATGATTTGCATAGCGATATCAAATTCGTTTCCTTACCTCTATGTCGCGTATCAGCAGCAAACGAATTTTTTACTGGAAACAAGTGTAGATTGATAATATTTCCAATATTCATGTTGCCGACAACTCGAAAAAGCAATCATCAATCCGTCCTTATAACAGGTAAATACCGGAAAAATTTTAGGAACGATTTGAACGTTTTTGACGTAGCGTTCAAATCGCGCCAAATACATCTTTGGTGACCAGTTTAGTTTTATCGTTTTAACTCGTCGAAAAATTTAGCAATTATTTGACGTACAAATCCGAAGCATATAGACATCAAATAAGTATCGGATTATATTATAGCATATTAAAATAAAAGTATCCCGAAATAAAGTTTATCGGAATATTGGTTAGCATTCATCGACTGAACTTTTCGGCGAAAAAAATTACAAACCATCATTACAAAACCCAATTATATCTTACATTTCCATGTTTTTTTTCTCTCTCTGATTTAGACCCACTGTTATTATTTTTATTCAACTAAAGTAAGAATGAAGAAAACTTTATGAAATGGTTACATTCAGAAATAGGAAATTTGAACTGGAATTTTTATTTAATATATCAGATTGTGTACTTCTGCCAGATGCAAAGATTCGTTGAACGCATACAATACTTCTCGTAATTTTGATCCAGGTAATTCAAGTCATCTAATGAATAGATGGCAAAGTGGATGCCTGAACTGGCACCTTTCCTTCAATATTTACTTTTTACAAAAGTTAGGTCGCTGAGTCTTAACACATTTAATATGCGTCAATTTCCGATGTATGGCAAACTTGTTTCACAATCGCAAGGCATTAATGCATTCACATTCACTTATCGTTTAGATATTCTTACTAACCATGTTGCCACAAATCTACTGGGAAGTGTTCGCTATATCATAACGCTAAATATAGATTTAATACCTGGTATTTGCATTTAATTTCTTTTTTATTCGAGATGCTTATGCCGCTTTCTCTTACATTAAAAGAGAAATTGCACTTTTTTCTTAATAAAAATTTCATTTAAGTGTAAGAGTAAGAAAATAAATTTATTTATATAATTTGACAAATATGTCTCGTGAAAAACTCTAAGTTTAGTTATATTTTAATGTGTTTCATTTTTTTTTATCAGGTTTGCAAAATTTTTATTTAAGGAACCAGTTTTTCAACTTACATTTATTTAATTTTTTGGGGTAAGTTAATGAATGTGTTTTATTAAATTAAAGGAAATTATTGACACATTTATGTTAAAATGTATGAATGTTTATAAACTCGGAAAAACAACCATCAGTTCATTGTCTATAGCCAATGTGTACTTTAACTATAATTTTCATTCATATCCTTATTATTTTAAATTCTGTACCATGGTTGTAGCGAATATTAATGTACCCTAATTGCGGGAAATTCACAATCTTCTTGGCGACCATAGCAATCGGCAGACAAAAAAAGAAATGTGTCAAAACGAAACACAATAAAAATTATAAATTTCAGCATTTTTAAAAGAGTATTGGGATTTAACGAGCTAAAAAAATTAAAGTATAACAAAGCAAAGGCCTACTTTTATACTAGAGTTCTAAATTCTTTTCACAGAAGAAATAAACATGAGAGAGAAAACATGCAAAATCATTTTAACATTTTTTTGTTGTACATTCTTTAAACGCTCAGAATAGAATTAAATCTCTCACGAAGTCTGACGTCTTAAAATTTCTTCTCCATGACGTTGATTGGAGTCCCAAGGCTTAGCGTAAGGTACATGAAGACATGGGTTCAACATACAACATAACTTTTCAAAAAGGATCATGGTTTCTGGAACATTTTCCCTGGTATACTCTTGTTCCTTTGTTTCCGTATAAATATCCACTATCCAACAAGGTCAAAATCTTTCTCCGCATCCTAACTAACCACGTGCACTCGTAAATTATCATAACATGTCCTTAGAATCATGGCTGTTTTTAGCAGGGCAATGCATAATGCCACCAGACTAGAATAACTATAGAGTGATTTCAACCTATCTCATTCTAATTAAGGATTTATAGGACTGTGCACACAAAGACATGTTAAAAATTTCGAAATGTCACCTTCTATATATATATAATTTCAGGAAATAAAAAGCATTCATTAGTATGATCTAATATTCCTTTTCAGCTTCAGTTACAATTAGAGTAACTATCTAAAAGAATATATGTTGCCATCAAAACTAAAAGAGGCGGGATATTAGTGATGAATATTTAAGGTGTTCCTAAATTTTGTCGGTACTGGAGCTGTTTTAACTAGGCTGATAGCAGTTATGAAAATATCATTTCTGTAAATAAAAAAAAATATTTAAAAGCATTCTTGTTTTATAAGTTTTAAAATTCGTATATCTCTGTAACTGGTGTTTATACTGGGTAGTGAATAATGCATAAAGAGTGTTAGACATTTTTGGGTACTTGAGTTTTATCGCAACCAATTGGCGACTTTATAGAAAACGAAGCATGTGATTACCAGTTCAAGGCGTGCAACACATAAGAAATCCGGGTTATTAATAAATTGTACACTTGGTAATTTATTAATAAATTTGGCGATTGGTGCGATAACATGTAAGTAGCCATTTTTGTAATGATGGCAATTGTTTGAGGGATGGTAGTGTAAATTAACTTATAAACCTATGACAGTTACCATAAAAGTTTTCTTTTTATATTTTTAGCTGAAAAATCAAAATTTTAAGACCAGAATGGGAAAAACATATAAACCGAAGAGACGCCAGAGTCGTAGATGTATAAAAAGAGACGAATCGCCTACTCGAACAAGAGGCCCAATTACAAGGTCAGATACCATTGTTCACAGAATAATCAACGAATTCCCTGAGAATAAAGGCATCATTGAAAAACCAGAAGTGAAATGCCAAGTAATGATGGGATTGTCCACTAAACCAAGAAGAATTATTACTCGCAGCATGCTTTCTGTTCTACAAAAACGCAACCTGCCTGAAATAGCGAATCTAGTTACAAATACATTAAACTCTAAAACTCTAACTAACATAAACGAACTAAATTATAGTTGTACTTCAACTGAAAATACTGTGCGCGAGACACCGTCGTATTTAATGCAAAGCATTGTGGATCAACAAGCGCCAGATGGAAATAGTGATACGATAAAACATAGTGCTATTGAATCCGTGAATGGGACAAAAGAAAATGAATATGCATCGAAACAAAATGTTAATTCACCATCCAAATACATTATACAAAATTCTTTACATCAATCAGTTGGAAAGCGCAATTTTGTCTCTAAAGAAGGAAAAGTTAAGAATTGCGTTAATTTTAAAACTTCTCATGGACCGACCACTGTAGAAAAAAGAATACTGAACAAATCGTATAAGCAAACTCCATATCCATCTCGTTCAATTACTGGTGAACAAAAGCAGACAGGAAAAGGCAGTAATCGTAGTATTCTCAAATCTAAAAATGGAAAAAATGAAATGCAGACCTTAAAGGAAAATGATAACAATTACACTATTAATAATGGCATTGCAAAACCTGTAAATTTGTCAATTGAAACGCTTACTCGGGTTGTCCAACAACGACAACGCGCTCAACACCGTTACAGAACACAGCACTGGGCTTCCAAGTTAAATAACGACGTAAAAGAAAAGCAAGATTTTGAACTAAATAATGATTTGCAATGTAGCAATGGCTTCTGTAATCCGACACGCCCTTTTACAGCATGTTCACGTACTGGTAATCAGGTAAGTCGAATCACTCTAAAAGGACAAATGCAAGGAAGTTCTAATTGTTGGATAGGAAGAGCTCTGTATTCAATATTTAGTTTTCTGGCACGTCTTCTGTTCTTAAGATATTAATATTTAAATGTGACACTCATTTTAGAGATCCAGTGTACAAAATGAAACAATGTATATTTATTTTATATTGTTTTCTGTTAGAAATGATTCTATTTAATATATTTTTAATAAAGTTTTTAAAATGCCATTAAAGTACTTTATTTCTTATGTACCAAATATATAATTCATTTTTAAGAAAAACGATGAAAAATATGTGATCTGTCTCAAATTCAAAAAAATATCATTATTTGAAGACATAAATCTTTTTTCATCTTAACACAAGACACAATCCTAAATTTTTATTAACTAAACGTAAAATGCAAACACAGAAATAGAAAAAGTAGATAAATATAGATAATTCATGATTTAATTTTAAAATGTGTTAAATAAATTTTCCACGCACACACACAATAACAATTCAGTTCTAAAAAATGCAATTTCCACTTTTTATTTATCTTAATGATTTTCCTGAAAAATAAATGCAGTTATTTAAACAGCTTATTGGAGTAACTAATTAATTGCTGCAAAATATATTATAAAGTACATTATATCTAATATCATATATTAAAAATGTACAGGGTAACTTCTGAAAAAAAAATGATTGCACAACAGTTTACAAAATAGATAATAGTATTGCGGGTTTTCATGTATCCAAAGAAACGTATGGGCTTTCAGATTTAAACCGAAAATTGATCAAAAGCAAGTAACATTTTCTTTTTAATTTTTTTTTCTTTTCCATGCTATATAGGTATAATATCAGCATCATTATTTTTTCGATACACGTAAAATGTCATTACTTTTATAATATTGTCAAATTTTATGAAAATGTATTTTATGAATAGTTTGCACAGTAACATACTACATATATACGAGCTTTAATATAAGAGTAATATAAATCATGAACACATTTTTAATTTAAATTTACTATGAAGTACTACATTATTTCTCAAAATGTAAATGAATGCAGTAACGAATGTGTGATGATTTTAAGCAAATTGCCGCTTTCTTATTGTTTATATATTTATTTATTTATAATTCTGTCTTATATAGATTCAAATTTTTTTAACGAGTATAATTCCACATAGGTAAGGGTGGCTGTGGAGGGAGTTGGAAGGCTACAGCCCTCTTTTGCTAGTTTTTCCACCATTTCATTGCCGTAAAGTTTAACTTGAGATGGGATACACTGAAAATGGTTGTCATGGTGCAGCGATATATATTTCAGTTTGTGTAAGATGAAGACATTGGTTTTGTCGCTAACAATAAACTATTTGTAAAGGTATTGAAAGTGAACTACGGCTATCGGAGATAATCCAAAAATCACCGTAATTCTTCTTAGACAGAATGGATCCAAGTCTCGTGTCAATGGCTATAAATTCACTTCTGTAAACTGAGAAGAAATCTGGATTGCGTTTTCTCAGGGATAATTTTTCTCGGAGAGTATCGATATATGCACAGCTAACGGCCTGGTTTAACATTTTACTACCATCAGTATAAATCTTGATTGCATCCTTGGGGATGTTGTTAATGATCTCCAGTGCTATATGTCTCAGATGGCAAGAGTCAAAATTTTTCTTAATGACGGGTAAACTTAAGTTGAAATGGAAATAGATCCTGGAAAGTCCCTCCGTAGGATTCAAGCTATATTGTACAGAAGATAGCTCCACTTCTCCAGTAAAAAATTATCGTGTTTATAAAATTTCAGTTCAACTAAATGTTTTAAAGGGCGAGAAAAAAAAATACTTTAAAGTTTTTTCCCAAGCCGCTAAAAAAAAATTAGGCCAACGTGACTGTATCTATAATTCTTTGAATAACTAGTTTTAATCAATTAATTTTTATTAATAAAATTTAAATTATCGTGTTGTCAACGAAAATAATAGTGTATATAAAATTTCAGCCCAACTGAGCACTTTAAAATGTATTTTATTAACGATTGAAAACTTGAACTAGATACAGGGAGATTGTGAACTAATAGTAGGAATTGAAAAAAGCAAGAAACTCGTATGTCACCGCAGAAAATGAAAATAAACTGCTAAAATGTGTCGCCCGCGGCAGGTAAGGGGTATGCTCCTTTGTAATACATGATCAATTTTGAAGCTGAAATTAGCTAAATTGTTAGATATAATTGTTGTATGAAATATAAACGGAATTCCGATTTAATATAATATGTTGCCAGGACATGCAGTGTTCTATGCGTTGAGCGAGGGTGTTAAACGCCTTGCTATATATTTCTAAAGCCTTTCATCATGGAATCGGTATTCATGTGCTATCGTCTAAAAGTACACGTAATAATTTTGTTAACTTCTAGTAGTTAAACAGAGATCCTGCAGTCAATTTACAACAAAAAAATATAAATTAGCTCAATAAGGAATAAAAATGACATGCTCATTTTAAAGCAGATAACATCATCCTAGAATATACATCAGATTGAGAAATTCCATTAATCTAAAAAATTTTTCTTTACTTTATTTGAAATATATGGAATAAGATTATCGTATTTTAATGAGTTAGTTCTAAAAAGTGAAATTGTTCAGACCAGGATTGAATTGATAGAATACAGACACATTTGTAAATCAGGATCCAACTTCGAAAAAATAAATATTTAAAAAGAATTACGCAATGAGCTAGACATATTTTTTTTAACTATTAGTTTTTCCAGTTTACTTTTTGTATTCGATAATTGTCATTAGAATATACAAGGTCTGCTAAACATTGACAGACAGTTGACCAGAAAAATATTTTAGTTAGTTTGCATTATTGGGATCCTAACAGGGGCGTAGCTACCATTGTATTAGCCGTATCAATGATACGGGGCCACCAAGCTACAGGGGCCCACCGGACAGGCGTAAGCAAAAAGTCGGAAAATGTTATCAACAGTCTTATTAATAGAGTTCACTTTTACATTAAAAAAATCGTCTGTCACTGGCTTCAAACGGCTAAAACTTCTTCATGTGAGTTCTACATCTTAGTTCCCAAAATTAGAAACCTTTAAAAGTTGGTATCGTTTTACTCAAAATAATTAGACAAGAATGATATAGACTCCGAAAGGTTTCTAAAAAACTCCTATTCAAAGTGGCTCTTCAGAAAGATCATTTGATGTAAAATACAGAAAACATTTAGCATGGGAAAAGTCAATTTAAAATGTTATTTGCTTGTAAATGACAACATTCCTTGACCTGTTGATTGTTTGACTGTGTATAAACGTCGCACTTAGAAGCCACAAGAAGCTTGGTCCTTAGTCGAAAGTTTGACCAGAGGTTGTCCAATGAAATAGAATAATAGATTTTATTTATATCTCTCAATTCTTTTTATTTCTATAACATCTAAAAGACCGAACGTGCCTTCATTTTCAGCAAAGTTTCGAAAGCTCTTTTTCCATCTGAGTAAAGATACGTCCATAAGCACCTAAAGTTCTTCGCCACCCACTTGATAGTTAATTATCCCTTATAATAGTTATCCTGTGGTGCGCAATTTTTTGTATAAAATTCGCTTTCCATAATTGTTCATTTTAACAGCCTCATAATAGAAGATTTTAAAGTTTGCTTTTCATTTCACTCTGTTAATTCCATTGACTACGTTGGGATTCTTGAGTGGTTAACTGTTGAAAATATGAGCGCAAATAGGAGATCATTTACCATAATGGCGCTTTTAAACGTTTAATTAAGAAATAATATAGCAAGAAATTCTTAAAAAATTCATCTTTTTTTCTTACCGTCAACAAGTCTGACTTATTTGGATTACAACTGTAGGATTTTTTTTTCATTTTTTCCTTATACTGTATAGTAGATTTCATATTACATCCGACTTTATTTTTACAAGGTTCTTATATTACACGAAACACCATGTAAAATCATGCGAAATAGATAATATAGTGAAAAAGGGAGCTACGTTTCACTCTCTTTTAAGTCATGTATAATGAAATTTAGAACGTAATTTAAATATTGCTACTTATATATATAAAAGATTTGTTCATAATATTAGAGATAAGTTGAAATCACTATTTTTAATACAAAGGGGTATGTTATGCTGATATGCTGCAATCCAACACAAGTCCTCATCCTCATACTTGCGCTTTCATATACTTACACCAACATTTCTTCCACTGCTAAAAACACTTCTGGAAGGTTTCTTTCGGAGTGGTGTCACCACTTTCGCATTCCGCATTATCTCATCTCTACAAACGGGCTCCTTTATATGCTTGTTTTATTTTCGAGAACAGCCAAAAGTAGTGAATCAAGTTTAGCGTAGATTGTGTCCAGTAAGTTCTGTGTAACTGAAAAACGGAGTTTTTCAGTTCCACCTACAGAAGCTCGGAAACAAATGTTGCAGCGGCTCTGCGCACGATAACACATAATTGAATATAGAAGACCTGTACAAATCTCAATTTATTCAGCAGTCTTTCGTTCGGTTACACGAGGACCATCCATTCTCAGATTTTTCACCTTTTCAACAACTGCTGCATTTTGAGTGGCTTGGGGCCTCCCAGAACGCTAAACACTATCTACCGAATTCCAAGCATTATATGAATCGGTTAAGCCACTTCTTAGTTTGTCTGACACCAATCGAATCATCTCCAAACACTTGCTGAATCTAATGAATTGTTGATTAAAAAAATTTGATGCAGTACCTCTACTCAAGTCACTCAGTCATCTTTAGGAAAATAAAAATCAGACTAACAGTTTTTAGCACTTCTCTCATTTGCGTTCTGTAAACGGCTAGAGGCCTGGAATGAAAGGAAAAAAAATCAACATGCGCTTAGCTGTCACCTCCCGCTGTGGACAGGGATGCTGCTTTAGAATCTTTTCTGTGCTTGGTAAAATTCGAGGTCAGATAGCTTTTGAAAATACTTCGTATTTAGCGTTTCAGTTCCGAGGAACTTAGCCATTTTTAATTCTTAGCTTTACTTCTTTTTTTTTCAATATTTTGCTTTTCATTAATAATTCTAAGTCAGTAATTTTTTTCTTTTAATCATTCATCCAGATAATTGGTATAAAAAATTCTTTAAAAAGCTATAATTATTTAATAAAATAGCTTTTTTTATTTTTGTCCATATATGTTATCCAAATTCCTAAGAACCATTTAAAAAATGTGACTTTAATCTTTCCACCCCCCTGAAATCCAAAAAATATTGAACTATCCTCTTTATTTCAATTGTATGTATTGTTAAAAGAAAATGTTTGAATTAACTCCTTCCCTTTTTTAATAAAATAATAAAATTTACTTTTCTATATTTTAATGATGCTTCAAGAAATATCTCATTATTTTTTTGAAATATTTGAATTACTTCCCATATACATTTCACACGTTTACTGAAAGCCAGAATACATATGCACTTATTGTAAATTAAAGTACCAGACTTGTAAGGCTACGGAAAAAAGACAAAAGAAACAGACATGCTAACAAATGTAACGATGCTTTGAATTACTATAGAAGAATTCTCTCTATCAGTCTTCTCATCTATGGTTATTCTTACTAGTTATCTTGGTTATGGGATGGACTTGAGAGTTTTGTTATTCTTATCGGTCTTTCTTTTTCTTTCTGTGTCTAGACGTTGTAGTAAGGAGGTTTATTCCCTTAGAAATCGATAGCAGGAACTTCAAGAAAAGAAAAAAAACTTTAAATGAGATTGTTTTCTTTGCAAAGGGATTTACAGTACAAAATAAAACAAAATAAGATAAAGAATACATATAAAATATTCGATAAATAAACAAATAATTATTTCATAATCAGTTGCAGATTCTTAGAATAGATAAAATACCGAATTTATTTATATCTAAAACATGTGTTACGAAATTTATGCGAAATATTCTAAACTAAGAAAACATTGGATTTATTTGCATTGATTACTTATAACGTACATGACTAATCATTCTTCATGCATCACAAACACACGCATGTTTATGTTTATATAAACTTTATAAATCTGTATTTAAAAATCAATGGCATATTAGCGTTAGGTTACAAATATTTATATTAATTAGAAACTATACAAGTTGAAAAAAATACATAATTTAGTTTCAATAATCCCAGCAAACATTGGGATCGAATCCGATGGAATTAATTCAACCAGAATAAACAAATTGATTGGATTATCTGTTTTGATCTTGATAAACCTTGTTTACATGGGGATATGTGGAAAAGAAAATCGTTAAACCGTGAATCTTGAACAAAAATGAAATTAAAGACAAATACCCAAAGCTTTTAATTATTTTTCGACTAAATTTTGCACATATAAAACTCTAAAAATTCATTTTAATGATTTAAATAATTATACTTTTTGACTAATTATATGACTTAATTTTATTGAACTATAGCAGAGTATAAGTATCATGAGAGATACAAGTACAAATAAATGTAATGTGTTTTTGGAATTATTTTATACTTTAGTTTTAAGTGTTCCATTTAATACTATATATAAATAATCTTTGTTATATTGATATTATAACTGGTGCTGTAAAAACATTAATTATTTTATTTTTATTAAAAACATTTTTAGCTGGAATTTTTATAAAATTATTCAATGATTATTGAAGAAAAACATGAATGATGATACGCTTTATTTGGGAGTAGAATTTCAAGTTAGCAATAGTTTCGCTAAAATATATTGTGAAAAATAGTGTTTTATCTTGAATTCAGTCGCTAATTATCATTCTATTTGTTTATCCAAAGATTAATAACATTCTACGCAAACTGTAAGTGAAAATTTCTCTTATATCTTGGATTCAATAAAATTAACAATCTCATCTTTATTTCTTTTTTAGTAACTAAATTTATGCAAGAAGTCAGTACCCATACTGCATTAAACATGTTTTTTTTTGTAACTGACAGGTTAATGTATTTGCTTGTTTTCAGATGTTTTAAATAAAACTGATTATTGTGTGAAACAGGATAAAGTTGACAATGATGAGGCCTGATTATTGCCTGAACCGTTGATATAATTTTCTGTGGGGCAATATATATTCAGACAAATAGATAGGGAAATATATTTGTCTGAAAGAAGTACATACAATACGGAGCAGGGAGATATTCACTTCAGTCACTGCTTTTCAAACTTTAAATATTTGCAACCCAATATTCAATCAATATTTTCATCGCGCCCTCCCCCCCATACAATAACAATGTATTGGATTCAATACTACTATACTTTGACACTAAAGCTACAATACAACTTTAGCCTCTTAAATGCCACTGGCGTAATAAACGTCTCGCGCTCAGACAGTGCATTGATTGCCCCGAACGTATATATACGTCTTTCCGAAGTACGATCTTTTCTGTGAATTGCTATACATAAAACTATGCCAAAGGCTTTGAAGTGCAATAAAATGACCTTGACAAGGTTGTCGACAGATTTACTTATTTCGGAAGGTTTGTTTACTTATTCCTTTTCTACCACCCATCCCTCACAAAACGCCACATGCACTCGCCAACTTGTTAAAAAACGGTGGTATTAGGGAATGAATCACAAAGTTTCTAATTTGAATTTAAGGGAATATTTATAAACTGTACAAATTATCAAGATAAGTGTTGATTTTGAATATAATTTTATATATGATAAGACCTTGGGGTCACACATGGTAATTATCAAACTTATTCTTAACTTAGTTCTTAAACTATTTATAAAATACATTGCACAATACTGAAACATTTATAAGTGTACTATATCAGTGTAAATGTGTATTTCATTTTTCATTACATCAGGATATATTTTATTTGTTTATTTTAGGTAAATTAATATTTTTTAATTAATCTTTTGTTTTCGACTTCCCAATATACTTGCGCTCCCCTCGTAGGGTTATCACGCCCCCCCCCCTAGTGTGTGCATCCCGCAGTTTGAGAAACGCTGGTGTAATTAATTATTTACGTTTTGTTAAAGACTTTAATGAATTCTGCTAAAAACTTTGTGATTAATTGAGAAAATTTCTGGCAATTGTAATAGTTTATAAGTGAATGTAATCATATACAAAAATCTGTGGTTATATTTGACAAGAATATCCACAATATCTTAATTTACTTATTAATACGATTTTACCTTAATGTAAAATGCACGAAAATAGACAAACAATTATCATTTTATCGTAAGTAAAAATGTACTATTTATAAATAATAAATTTGAGTGTGATATTATAATTCTAAAGTTCGATTTTTTGACTTTTCTTACATATAACAAAAATTAAAACAGACAATTATTAATTATTTAAACAAGGGATCGAATGTTTGGTACGCGAGTGCTATTAGCTGTATTTTTTTTTTCTTTTTAAATCCTCTCAAGGGAAAAATCATTTAACACGAAGAAATTAATATTTTTATTCATATATTTTCATATACTTACTAACCATTTACTCCGGTATTCTCTTTAATCTTCCATTATGTCTGGCCAAACCATGAAATACGGCAATGTGCCAAATTGAAAGATTTATTTCCTATTTGCAGAAGTAATGGAGAACTAATGTTTCTACTAAACGTACTCTGAAATATAACAGTAAAATGGATGTGCTAATAGCGACAATGATGAATTGTCCAACATATTTGTATGCACGGAAATTACTGTTGTTTGAAGGACAAACACACATTGGACACATTAAATAAAATTATATTGCAAATATACTCTTAGGAATTTCTAAAATTGTATAAATTCTGTTACTATCTTTCTATTCAAAAATTTTGAACAACTAAACTAGAGTTAAGCAAACTGTAGTTAGCGAACAATCGATCGAATTATTTTATAAAATGAGATATGCACCATGTGTGTTTAGCAAAGCGGAACACCATTAAAACAACATTATCGTTAAAGATCAGATACACATCAATGTTTGCAACATTATTCAAATTAATGCATACAGTCTGCATACATCTTTCGAAAGAGAAATATGTCCATCATTCTGTTATTTAGGTGATTTAGATTCGAAAATTATGCTTTAAAT
Organism: Trichonephila clavata; assembly: GCA_019973975.1. Lineage (NCBI taxonomy): Eukaryota > Metazoa > Arthropoda > Arachnida > Araneae > Nephilidae > Trichonephila > Trichonephila clavata. The sequence continues at coordinate 55,096 of BMAO01002727.1, forward strand.
GTTTTTTTTACAATGATTTGCCATTTTTTAAAGAAAAAACATTATTTTTGTTTAGTTGTAATGATTGATGCATTACCATTTTGGTACTTTACTGTTTCGCCGGCACAAGCGATAAAGTCACTAAAAATTATACACTCGATGACAAATGGAATGTTTTAAATTAATTGGAATGAAAATTTTTGTTCGTACGCATTAGCGTCGCCGGAGTAATATTGATGCCACACACAAATCGAGCTCTGATATCAAAACAATAAAGATTCTATAACATGTTTTATTTGAAAAAAAGAATCAGTCAGAATGTGATGGAAGATGGCGCGTATCACGTAATGCCATTTTGGCTGAGGTGACGTAATACGTTAGTTCCAAAAAGTTAAAATGCTTTTTCCTCCCAAGTAAAAAAAAATAGAATTAGCATTTATCAAAACTTTTTTGGTACTTACGTATTATCGCAACAAAGGCAAGATAACTCAAAAACTCGGCAACCCAGATTTCACATGTGTCGTACGCACTAAATTGGCAACCATGTTCTTCGTTTCACATAATGGCGCCACTACGGTTGTTATAATACGCAAGTATGTTTGCGGAAGGTAAATACTCTTAACGTTGTAATTTGTAGGACGTTGTTATTTACGTAAGTGCATTTTGTGTGTCGTTGCCAATGAAGTCTGCTTGGCGAGATTAGCGCCAACGAAATGGATAAGTACTGATATTTTTACAGATAACTAACTGATTATATTAGAAAAAGAATATTTTCTTTTTTGCATATAATTATTTTCCGGCGTTATAGTTTGCCATCAATTATGAAAATTTATCAATTTTTCATTTATTTAGTGTAGCAAGATAGCATTTAAAACAAATTATGTAACATATTGATATTTTCAGGGATGTAGTAATATTTGTTCAGTAATTTTAGAGATATTGAACTAAACTAAACTCAGTGATGCCACAGTCCATAAAGGGTGTCCACTAAAGTCCACTACTGTGTCCATCTCAGCTTTCATGAACTTGGACCCTGAGGTGCATGAGAAGATGTTTCGGTCAGGTGGTCAGTTTGGCACAAAATATCCAGTTTTTATTTCGCAGGCTAGTTTGGTATTCATTTATTGATTCACTGAAGGGGTGAAAGGCTGAGCCTGTCCTGTTCACACACACACACACACACAGCCTGGATCTATGGACTGGAAACGCGAAACGTTACTACTCAAATACTGGACTTCACTGATGTTAAATATATATATTTTTTATTCCGGGGGAGAAGGATTTAGCAATCATCAGTATTATTTTATAACTCAAAGAAGTATAAATTGTAAACACGTTATGTGAATTAGATTTTCTATTACAGAAAAGAATTCCCTTATTTTTTTCAAAATAAACAAACATCATGCCTAAATAAGAAAAATACAAATAATTTTTTACTAAATAACTTTCAACTATAAGTCTGTGTATCAAGGTAAATACTATTCTTTGAAAATGAGCTTTGCTAATAAGGATTTTATGGAGACTTGGTATTATATAATGTGATAATAAAAATTCATTGAGAAGATCGTGTGAAGTAGCATATAATTAAAAAGAAATGAGAAGCAATGTAAAAGGATGCATTATTCTTAGAAGAATGAGGCACACATCTACAGTTTCTCTATAAACTTTCATACTACTTTGAACATTAACATCGCATGTGATATTTAATCATATGTTTTATACTTCTTTATCAAGTAATAACGCAGTTTCCATATATTTCATCATTTGACTTGCAGATTAAAATATTCGTCTATAAATTAAGGATAGTGCAAGTTCAGGCAATGAAAGAGTCAGAAGCAAATCAAATGTGACTTTTTTTTAAAAGCATTTTTACTAAACAAATTGTAAAATGCAAAAATGATGCTCTATATTTGATATAAAAAATGCGCTTTTTGCTTCCTGGAGCAAATTACAAAAAAAAACCCCTTATTTACAAAATCCAATATTACGTGCTTGGTATGATGCTTAATACATAGTATGTCACCCAGACGATGCAATGCAGTCCGTACAACGCCTAGGGATGCTGAGAATCAATTTATCGATCTGATCTTGGGTAATATTACACCACTTATCAAACAATGCTCTCCAAAGTTCCGTAGACATGTAGGAGATGGTTGACGGGCTGCAACTTGTCGGTCAAGTATGTTCCAGATATTCTCTACTGGATTCAAGTCCGGTAAGAATGCTAGCCAGTCTATGCGGGTGATATCCTTCGATTGAAGGCATTTGTTTACGATGTTTGCATGGTGAGGAAAGGCATTGCCATCCATAAGCACAAATTCTGCACCCATGGTACCTTAAAACAAACGGGCATGTTGTTACAGAATGACATCCCGATATATTTGGAATGTCATGGTTCCAGTTTAAACATGCAGGTCAATTCTGGAACCCATAAGAATCCCCCCTCCCCAAACGAAAAATTCCGCACCATCGAAACGGTGTCGTTCAATGGTGTTCTTTTGAAGTCAACGGGTACCTGTCGCTTTCCATATGAATGTCCGGCGAGAATCAGATTGCAAACTAAACCTGGACTCGTTGAAAAATATCACACAAGCCCACTAGTGTGGTGTCCAAAATGCATGCTCTCTACTCCAGATTAAACTTAGGCGACAATGAGTTGCAGTAAGTGGAACACTTCTGACATGTCTACCAACATATAGACTAATCTCTGCCTTAAGCGTCTGTACACGGTCTTATTTGAAACTGTCCTACAACTGGCTGAAGAGAGTTGACTAGATAGGTCTGATGCTGTGCTCCGCCTGTGTGTTTTGGCAGTAACTGTGAAATACTGGTACTTATTCAACGTTGTAACTCAGGGGCAACCTGTTCTGTAACGTCTACACACATTACCATCATCTTCGATAGTTGCCAAATCCTGGAAATTATATTCTGCGCAATTCCAAATTCCTCGAAAACTTCCAACTGGGTACGTCTACATTCCAGACGGCCGATAATTCTAATACGTAAGAAATCCTCCAAATGCGTCCTTTGTGTCATAATTCTGCGGTTATTGTACTGATATTCTTATAAAGTACTTTACTTCTTTGCCTGCATTTCTTATATCTCCCTCTAATACTCTCGTTATTGTGACATACGTTCGGTGTTATATGGTGGCATCCTGCAATTTGTATGCGATTCTTCTGTCGTCCTTTTAACCCTTTATCTACCGCATCATAATTTAACGCAGTTTTTTTTCCATGCACAATATATTTTTGAATCACTACATTGAAAATTAAGGAATATATATAAACAAAATAATCAACTTTGGGAAATTTAATTCGTTAGAGCTAATTAATTAATTAAAGATATTCAGCTGTAAAATTAATTACACTGTTCAGCTAAAATAAGTAGTCAAATTGTTTTCTAAAGTCTTCATTAACATAGAAAAAAAATAGCACATTTACATTTTAACATTAACTACTTTTTCGGAACAAAAATGACAATCTCTACGATCCGATCAAAATGTCAGCTGAAAGCGCAATTTCTGCAACAAATCTATTCGTCTTCTTCGCTAAATTACTCATCATAAAACCCGTGCTGCCATATATCTTAGAAGAGAGGATTTAAAAGAATATTCCAGCTAAGTTTCATGAGAGTATTCGTAAAAATGGTTATTCTATGTAATTTTAAAGTGAGTGGTACTTATAAGTGCCTTCGGTGGATAAAGGGTTAAGGGGGGTGTTTTTTTAGAATTCGATTTTTTTCCGCTTGGCTCTGAATTAGCCTTAATTTATCGACATGAGTGTATTATGATTTATGCATTGTGTGTTTCTGGATGTGAACAAATAAAAGGAGTTTATAAGTATATTTATATTGAATTCCTATGTTACATTTGTTTTTAGCACTATATAATAAGTTAGAAATATTAGTTTGAACTAATTTTTATACAAAGAAAAAATAAAATAAAAGTAAAGAATTGTCAATTTTTGTTGAAGAATCTATACAAAGTTATGTAGATTTTACGAAGACCGGAAGAAAGGATGATTTTGAAATATTACAGCATCTCGTACAAGCTTTGTAGTTGAACTCGACTATAATTACCGAAATTATTCTTTCGAATGAACCACATTTATTTTAAAGTAATGGATTTTCACTATGTTTTGTTTTTTGAGTTTATAACCCCAAACATAGCTTTACTTCAAACCTTCAGAAGGAGAGAAAAACTATAAATTTTTTTGTATTTAATTAAATCACAACTTTGTCTCAGTTGATTACATCTTAAAAGCATCCGTATCTACAAATCGCAAGATAATACTTCTTTCTACAAATAAACAAAGAAAAAATGTATTTCAATTAAGTCTCTTAAAATCCAAGTCACTGGAGACCAGAAAACCCAGTCATCTATTGAATCCTAAGTAAAAAGCTATGCGAATTCGAGCAAAGACTTGGAAGTAAATACCTTTTCAAAACAAAGAAAAATTTTCAAGGAAAAATAGCAAAGAAAAAAAAACAGTACAGGATGGCAATCCAATAGCTGTTCACCAAAGCGAAAAATTGGACGCATAAGCTTTTAAGATGGAGTGCGTTTTACCATTCTTCTGGTCAAAGAAAAGTACTTTTCTTTTATTAGAAGAACTTAAAACACTTTTCTTGTGACAAAGGAAGCGTTTAGGTTTCTTTGGGTAGGACTTACTTTCAGAGAAGCTCATATTTGAGGATAAATAAGCTCTTTTTTGCTGATCTTTATATTATAAAGAAGATAAGAAAGTTAATAAAGAGTCCTGAGTTTTAAGTAACTAAAAGTGTATCTTCGATTTTGAACATAGCTTTTAAGGAGTTTCGTCGCTGCGATATATTTTCTGAATTAAATTTTTAGTTGTAATCTTTATGTTAGATTTATTTCATGATATTATTTTTTTGTGTCATAAACACATTTTTTCTTAACATTTTCTAAGTCATTGATTGAGATAAGCACCTTTTGAATATCTCTCTTTTCCGTTTCTCTCTACGTCAGGGGTGACCAATCTTTTTTTCGAAAAGTGCCTCTATCTGATAAAAAGAAATTTCCGTGCCACGTCCACATTCTTCGACAAACAAAACAATATTAAAAGGTAAGAAAAAATCTTACTTTTAGTTTATTATTGAATTTTTACTCAAATATCGTAGATTTCATGGAAGTCAAAATCGTGGAAATTTAAATATAATACCGGGTATTTCTAATAGAATATTGGTGTTTTAACGCTTTATAGTATATATTACATATAACTTACATGTATAATTTATACATTGAATGAAAGAACAATTGAAACAGTTTTACCTAAAAGTTTACAAATGTTCAATGTGAGCCCCATTCGTAACAGGGTACACATCAAGTCGATAGGCGAGTTCATCACAAACTTTGTTCAGTGTGTATGAGGTAATTCTTGCAACAGCTGCTTCAATCCTGTTTCCAAAGTCTGGAAGGTCAGCTGGTAGTGGATGAACGTACATACAATCCTTAATGAACCCCCACAGATAAAAATCACATGGTGTCAGATCGGGTGAACGTGGAGGCTATGCGAAACAAGCTTTATTGGGAGGTCTTTTTCGGCCAGTACATTGGTTGGGTACAGTGATGTACAACCAATTGCGTACAGAGAGATGCCAGTGAAGCTTTGCATCATCTTGCAGGCAAATGAAACTATATATTTCACTTTCTTCCAATTCAGGAAATAGCAATAGTTGAAGAGCATCAAGGTATGCAGAACCAGTTTACAGTTGGTTTTCCGAAAACGAAAGGCCCATACACTTTCCACCAAAATATGGCACAAAAACATTAAATTTAGGTAAGTCTCGTTTCAATTCCAGTACCTCGTGAGGGTTTTCTAAGCTCCAGATGCGCGCATTAGGAGTGTTCACATGTTCTCTGAGATGAAGCGTTGATTCATCACTGAATACGACATAATCCATAAAATTTTCATTAGCATACATCAAAATGTCGTTTGCGAATTTGGCGCGTAAGCAATAGTCAGTCGGTTTTAGAGCTTGAGGCAACTGAAGACGATAAGAACGTAGTTCTAAACGTTTGTGTAAAGCCTTCCAAATAGTCGTCACTGGCACTGCTCATTACGACTTTCGTGCAGAACTGATTTCTCTGGGCTACGCTAGAAAGAGTCTTTCACTCGAGAAACAGTCTCTTTGCTAAGCCTTGGTCGTCCAGTACTTTTCCCTTTACAAAGGCAGCCAGTTGTTTCAAACTGATGATACCATCTACGAATGTTATTATAGTTTGGGAGTTGACAAACGAACTTAATACGGAACGCTCGTTGTTCAGTAATAGCAGATTCTGGATTTGCAAACTGAAGAACAGAAAATGCTATCTGATCACTATTAGCCATTTTTCTAATAGCACGCTGATTGGTGAGAAAGGGGAGGGATTAGCATACATTTCGTATGCACTCGCAAACATGCCAGTAAACAAAATTGTTTCAGTTTTTCTTTCATTCGACGTATGAGTCATACTAATATGTTATATGTAACAAATACTATAAAGTGTTAAAACTCCGATATTCTTTTAGAAACACCCGATATAATAAAGAAGTCAAAAGTAAAAACTTTGATTTTATTGTTAACTAGCTGGTATACCAGTTCATCGCACGGGTGCATTGAAAAATTAAATAATACAGATTAAAGGATAAAGAAGTGTTTAATGATTTCATTTTACGTGAATTGTAAATTTAAAACAGAAAGCTTTTTCATATATCAGCTGAACAAAAAATCATAATTGTTAAATTTTTAAGTTTGTAAGTCTAATAGCTGAAAAAAGGATTTTTTTTATTTATAACACTCCGGTAACCCCCTTGTGGGTAGATTTTTGAAAACACCATCCTAAGCTGATCTCTGCACTGCAAAAGTAACATATTGTTACAAATTTTGTGTAATGAAAGCTTAAAATAGTATAAAGGACTTATATCTGGATGTGTAAAGCGTTAATATTATTTTCTGTTGTATTTCTTTTATGTTAAATTTGTAATATTCGCACGTAACACCGTTCCTTACATTATAATGGCGATTCAAAGGAAACATAGCGAAATGTTGGTGACACGGCCAAGTTCGAATCATTTTTGGTGACCATCTTGTCAAATTAGCGATTTATTGAGCAGCACGGAAGTTGATATGCAGTAGTGCCTCCTGGAGGGGAGTTGTAGCAAAAAGGATAGTACAAAAACCTTCTCCGCAAAAAATACATCTGCATGCCAATTTTCATAATAATCGATTGAACGGTGTCGGAGTGAAGCGAGGCTTTTTTATAAACATCTTTATGTGTGTGTGTATGTATATATATATATATATCGGTGAGTGAAAGTCTTGTCAAAATCGGTCCAGCCATTTCAGAGATTAGTCGGAACAAACAAATGATAGACAGACAAAAACGTATAAAATTAATTTTTTATATAAGTTCCGTATGTACTTTTAAATGCATTTAGTAAAAAGCTGTTGATTTGAAATCACTGTATAACACTTCAATTTTATTTATTTGTATAGATTAAACTTTTACAGGTTCAATCAGTTTGGTTAGAACAGTAGTGGCTAACTGGTAGCACGTGTGCCACAGTGTGGCTATGCTGACTTGTAACAATGGCATGCGAATACTTATTGATTTTTTTTAAAAATAAAAAATAATTATAAATAACAAAAATATATAATTTATTAAAATGTGGTTGTCTTAGACATAGAAATATCTTCAACATTTATTCTAAGTGCACTTAATTAATTGAACTAAAATAGAAAATTTTCATGGAAAAATTACTCTTTCATTGTTGCTTGCGCTGACTTCCCAAAAGAAGTGCACTCGGGAAATTTTTGAATTTGAAGGAGTGTGCTTTAAAATATCTGGAAGAAAGTGAGTACTTGCTGCTTAAGAATGAAGATTGAATAGGAAATTTAGCTTTTATTTCCGAAATTAAGGGACATTAAAAAAAATTTTAATTTAAGAACTACAAGGAAATATGGTATGTTGACTACCTTAAATGGTCACACATCTTCTTTTGTGAATAAACATTTTTTTGTCTGGATTCTCCTGGAAAAAGATTAACACATTCACATTAATGCAGCAACAATCTTCCAAAGTTAATATTGCTCCAAGTTATCATAGTTTTTAAAATTTATTATTCATTTTGTAGGATGAAATCAGGGGGAGGTTTAATGATTTTCAGAATAAAAAAAATTTTGATCTTTTCCAAATTTCTTTTTTTAGTTTCTCTTCAAGACAGTAACTGTCACCTGAAATCCTATTTGAAATAATTTATTTACATCGTTATATTAAACTGAACAAGAAGTACAACAAACTTATTTCAACAGCAAATGATCCTAAGTATATTGAAATTTAGAAATTTTTAACGGCAAGGACTTGTGAAAATTTATACTATTTTGCTGTCAGATAATATTGTAGGCTTTGATCAACATAAGTTTGTGAACAAATGTTTTTTATTATGTACATAATCAATGAAAATCAAAAATAGCACTCAAAATTAATTAATTGATATATACTCAAAACAACCTAATTTTGTTAGCATCTACTAGAACTAATTCCAAATTCATAATTTTCTAGGTAAAAAAAACTACAAATTCAAAAGCAACGTTAATCAATTACAAAATCCCAAAACACAAAGTAATGCCCCGCAATTATCATTATATATGCTATAATTCATACATAATATCCACAATTTTTGAAAATATATTTAATTTCATGTTATAAAAATTTTAAAAAATCATAAAGAAAATTTTAAATAAATTCTATGTTTTCATGTCTCCATAAGCTCACTGTTACTTATATTGAAACAATGCGAATGCATGCATTAACTCATTTCAAATTCTTGAGGAACTATTTTTCATAATACTATCTAGTATACCCGTTTTTTGCACGGGTGAATTGAAAAATGAAACAATACATATTGAAAGATAAATAAGTTTTTAATGAGTTAATTTTATGTGAACAAAAAAAAAAGCTTTTTATATGTCTCAGCTGAACAAAAAAACCATATTTGTTAAATTTAAAGTCTGAAAGTCTAATAGCTGATAAAAAAGATTTTTTTTATTTACAACGCCCTATAACTTTCTGGCGGGTCAATTTTTGAAAACACCTTCCTAAGCTCTAATCTCTGTTCAGTAAAAGTTATTACAAACTTTGTGTAATGAAAGCTTAAAATAGAGTAAATTATATGTGGATGAGTAATACATTAATATTACTTTCTGTTGCATTTACTTTATGTTAAAGCTGTAATATCCACAATCAACGCCGTTTTTTTACATTATAATGGCGATTCAGTTTAAATATAGCGAAATGTTGGTGATAGGGCTAAGTTGGCATCATTTTTGGCGACCACATTGACAACTTGGCGATTGCTTGAATGGTGCAGAAGTTTCTTCTCTGTAGCGCCACCTGGTAGGGAGCTGCAACAAACATGATAACACAAAACCCTTCTCTACAAAAAATACATATGCATGCCAATTTCCATAGTGATCTGTTGAACGGTGTTGGAGTGAAGCGACTTCATAACTACAAACATCCATTTTTATATAGTTAGATAATAAATCCTTATACTCAAGAATCACGTTAATTTACATTTGTCGACACAGTTTAACTCACAAGTGTAAGCACTCATTTGTGAATTTCTACTGTTGAAACTTTTTCTAAAAAGGCATCACAATCAGTCTCAAAGGTGTCATTTATTTTTCATTAAAAGTTGACAAAGACAGATGCGTTCGTTTCACAAAGTACTACTTGGGGAGACAAGATAAATCACGGTCTAATTCCCCATCTCAAAATACTTAATATAACAGATCTCTAGGAACTAGATCCTACATTTAAAGCTATAAAGGAAAATTAATTATTTCTAGTAAATATAATTATTAAAGATTTTTTTTAAAAAAATTAGTACTTGTATAAGTTTTAATAGACTTATTTTTTGTTTTGTGCATGTTTCATAAATTGACAATAAGCAAAGCCCCTTTCGTTCCATTTTAAACCAACCCTCGGAAATTATAATATTATCGAAGTTTGCTGAACATGTGTATTAAAAATTAAAAATTTTATAATTTTCTAAACTTTTAAGAAAAATTAAAGAAAATTTATTTTTAAGTAGAAGATAGCTTAATGAATCGGTGACAAGTTTAAAGTGCAAATTCTTAAATACATATGAAATTAATGCTGATTTTAGACTTAATTTTCCTGAAACAATATCTTTTATTTTTGTGTTCTCACAAATATTAAATTTGACTAAATTTCATTTTTTCATATCACTTTTGGTATAATATATATGTAAAAAAAACAAAATATAGCAAAGCAAAATTCTTCTTTATATTACAGAATGTTCTTGGGAATAAGGCGCATTCAAACTAAGAAAATATTTCTACTATTGTATTTTAATCAATATATAAGTATTTTATAGACACGGTAATACAAATATTCATCATACTTTTAGAATATTTGTTAAAAATAATAAAAAGGAGTTTCAGAATGAAAAAGTAAAAATTTGTGCATTTTTTTCACACAAAAAAAACTTACAAATTAATTTATTAAATTTACGGAATATCATTTGAACTTCAATCACATAATGAAAATAAATAAAATAAAATATTTTACACTTGCCTAACGTATCAGAAAAATTCTTCAATCTTACGGAGTTACAAAGTAGTTTGAAAAAAAAATCCAATTACTTTTTTGCTATTTAAATGAAAGGAACATTTTTCAGATCATTATAGATGTAAGCGACTAAATAAGTAGCATGAATACAAAATGGCAAGATATAAACTCCTTTCTTTCTTCGAAAAAGGTCTATTTCTTCAAAGTTGGTCTATCCATCTAACTTTTCAATCGTTCTTAAATTTACCATGAACAGGAATATGTCTCTGTTCACTTTCATTAAAGTCGAATCTTTGTTTGTTTCTCACGAACTTATGTACGAAAAATAGAGAACTTTGTTTCAAATAACTTTAAAAAACGGAATTTGTCCAATAAATACGATTATTTGTAGAGTTGCTCCTAAAGAACTATGCTAAACTTGGTTCTATTCAAAATTTCCACTTTAGTTTAATTTTCTAGTCAAGTGATTATCTTTCTTGGTGATTACTACACCGTTGCTTTTAACAATAATAAAGGCCATATAAACAAGATTTGACCACTACACAAACTCTAGATTAAAGTCCTGCCACTGTTCACGTGTTGTAATTTGCTTAAAAAATTAACTGGCTTTAGTCGAGAAAAGACGTTACGTTTGCTACATCTGCACTCGACTATTTTCATGCTTGCACGCTCTGCGCGATAAATAGAATAGGCCATTGCTATCAGTATGACCGAAAAGCTAATCTAGGTTATACTGTAAGAATTATTCATCCTGGTAAGTTTCATCAACTGTTTTAAATTGTTATTCGCATATAGAAAGTGGTTCCTAAAATTAAAAGAATTAATATGCGAAAAAAATGATTACCTTGTTTAAGTACACTGACGATAAAATAAAAAAAAAATAATTGAATTTATTTATAATGTCTTAAGGATTTTAACGTCGCACTTCTAAGAAACAATCAGCAAATTGACGATGAGTATAGTAATTTTGTACCAAGGTCAAATACCGAGAACAGCACCTGAATTAGCATCCCATCTTCGGAACTTGTGCACCATGCCAAAAACAGGACGGCAGGAGATTTAACTTGCATCAGCCCTTCTACATAGTGGGCTGTGGGTGATAGCAATACTGATACCCAAGACTATTCCTATCCATGACATTTCATTCAATTAATGATTTTAAATCAAAAATTTTTTCACGAGAGTTTTTGATGTTAATTAGTCTGGATAGTACCCTGGCCCATTTTCTTTTAAATGGATCTCAGTATAATAAGAGTTTATGATTATTTGTGAACAAAAAAAAAAATTTAATAAAATCAAATTGCATAAAAGCCTTTTTTAAAATGATTATAACGAAAATAATAACACATTTTAATGGATTTTTTATTGAAAAAATAAAATCACACATAAATAAGTTTAAAACATTGAAACCACAATTATAATTTACCTATACACTTCTACTTAAAGAGCAAATACAAATAAAATCAGTAGAAATATAAATTCATTTAATGATTGAATATATATGCCATATAATCAGGCGTATATAATGTATTTTTTTTAAAAAAAGAATGATTGAAATTTACAAGTGTACGTTATACTGCAGATATAAAAAAAGATAGCTTTAAAAATAAAAAAAGCAACGCAAATTTAAGAAATTGGACTTAGGCATACATCGGAATATTGTTTATTTAAAAAGAAATGGCATACCTTATACACTTAGAGGGTTGTAGTTCTAGAAGCCTACTATTTTTCAAAAGCCTGGTATTATACCTCTCATAAATGACTTCAAAACACAAAAGCATTGCGCAGATACATTTCGAAATTTTTCATGAAAAAGGGAGGGGGATGAAATACAGCGAATGTGTGTGTGTACCTAAACGTTTAAAAATGCAATTTGAATATATAGGTGTGAATTTTACGTCGGTCAAATCACATTATTATTACTTTTTGCTAATATACAGAATAACCACCTTCTTAAGAAGGAAAACAGCAAAACTGCATGGAAGTTAGTCAATAAGAATGCAGATATTGTCACAGATATCTGGAGCTCAGGTTGCTATCCATAGCAGCAAAGTAGAACATGGTGGAGCATCTATACTCGGCTTAAGCTGAAGGCAAGCGGAGCATTTAAAAATCTATGCCGTGTTCTTCTAACCGTTCCTGTCATTTTTGACGATAGGCATGTAACATATTTCGTGCTTGATTCCATCCTTTTGAGGAAAAATAATATACACGCATAGATGAGTGTACTGGGTATCTATAATTAAACTTAAAATTTAGGCGCAGTCTGTAGCAAAACTATGCAGCAGAATTACATGATAATTGGGTTATGGAAGAATAAAATGATGGGAATTTTATCGAGGGAAAAAAACAATGAATTTCAAAAACCACTTTTATATGACGTTGTGCCATGTAAAAAATTAGCATATGCAAATGTCGTAACTATAGAACAAGCCGTTATCCAGGCTATCCGGTCAAGGTGATACGATACAACCACAGTATTTATTCATGATGATGCTTCTCCACACAACGCCCGCTGTGTGGAACAAGTGCTCCACCACTATTTCGGTGACGACAGAATCATCACTCTCAAAACAGGCATTTTAATTCAATTTTAAGACGTAATAAAAAAGTTCAATAATAAAACATCAATTTTAGACTCCCAATCCTAGGGGGAAAGGTTGTGAATTTTCACCATCTAAATTTCTTTACACCAATCTTACTCGAATAATTAATTACCGTAAGAACTGACGTATAACGCGCACTTTTAACACAAAAAATAAGATCGAAATGTACAGGTGCGTGTTATACTCCGTGTATAAAAATGATAGCTTCAAAAATAAAAAAAGATATATGCATAAAAAAAAATGCTTAGACTTCTACAAAGAACGGAATAATGTTTATTTAAAATAAATGTCATACCTTATGAATTTAAACGATTGCTTTTCTAGAATATTAGTATTTTTTTTTTCAAAATCTTTGGTAAAAACCTGGAATACATAAATGGTTTAAAACACAATAGCATTGCTAACAAACATTGCAGGTTTCTTCCTGTGCGCGATATGTGATGAATATACCTTAACATTATATATATAAAACATGTAGATTGAAAGTATAGGTACGTGCTATACGCCGAATTTACGGTACATACTATTTATATTCCGAATTATATTATAATATTTATAAAGTCATAACTCTCCATTGATTTTATGCATACGTAAATGATTATATAATAATTTGTTAAATGATTTGGGTAATACTATATTTAAAGGGATTACCTTTTGTGAAAGTGATATTCTAAGTAATTTTAAAATGAAACAAAACAAAATTAATTGTTCTATACTCTAACTTTTACTACAGAAACTGTTCATATTTAATTTTTTATTGCAAACAAGTATAATATTTTAGAAATGTAGGGCAGTAAATTGTCAGGTTTTGTTTTAAAAAAATATTTTTGCACTGAAATTCAAACGAACACTTTAAATAATGAATATTAATGCATATCCTGTCCAGAATTTATAAAAAATCTAATAATAGTCATATAATCTCACAATAACATTATTAACTGAACAAATGACTCAAACATTACTTCGTTCTGTATCATTGAAGGAATTGCACCATGTTTGGTATTGTTTTGTACATTAAGTACCATATAAATAAATTCTACTGCTTGAAATGAATCAGCTCAAATGGAACAACTTTTCTTGATTTGCAAATTGCTTTTCTGTATCCATTAGTTCCTTCTCTCCCAAACTGTTGTAGAACAACACTAATTTGATTCGTATGGCACAGAATTGAAATAATTACAAACAGTAACCGTAAAGTCAATGGTAATGGCGAATACGAAGGAAAAGTGCATTTATTACAGTTCTAGGAGCGGTTTGGTAGCATCTTTCATGGTGCACTTAAGATCGAGTCTCATGGTTTATTGAGTGAGGCCACTACAAGAAGATCGATCAACTAACAGAAAAAGGGAAAAAAATTAACTTCCCAATCTAATTTCCGGAAGTGCTTGGATCAAAATGATAAATCACCAGGTCTATTAGTAGTGTATTTGCTTTTTTTCCCATTCTACTTTTCCAGTTTTACTCCCTAAAAACTGCATGCGAAATCTTAGCAAAATAACAAATTAATTGTGATGTATTGTTTAATGTAGCATAAAACAGAAGAATAAGTAATAACAAGAAATTCATGAGAATAAAACTCAATCCATAATTAATAGGAGGAAAAAGAAAATGGGTAACACTTAGTTTGCTCTACCTGCCGCCTTAATTCAAAATTCTTTTTTTCTAACTTATTTTTTATCTGTCCTCAAGAGACCATTAATTGTCCTTAAACTGAGTTGAGTAATGAAAGTAAGATAATTTGCTTAAGATAGTGTTTGAGTTATTATGAGTCTTGAATAAATAAAACATATAAAGACATACTCAGTTTACTCATCTTATTCTGATTTGATTATTAAAATATAATCGATAACAGTCGTCTGCTTTGTAATACTACTGAGATTAAGGCATAGTTTATTGATGTTAATTTTTCTCTTTTGGGATTATCATCCATTAAAGAGATTAAATTTTCTCTTATTTAATATCTAACGCTTATTTGTTAAACTATTATAAAGTAAATGTACTTTAAGCACTGAAGAACACCACTCTATAGATTAATAAAAAATAATCACCAGTTAAGAACACACAGAAAAAATGCTATTTGTAATTATTTACCCTCATAACAAATTACAGTCAGCATTTTTCACTAAGAACGCTCATAAATTACATTAATTATGCTTAGATTTCTATATAATTAAAAAAAGTACTTTAATAGAAAGTTATCAATCTTCACATATATTGATTTGCTTAAACAAAAAGAAAGTTAAATAGTTTATCCAACGACTTTTTTTTGCATGCATTCAAATTTGAAAATGTAAAGACGAAAAACTATTACATTATTATCGCCTGAAGATAAAGTTACAACTAAGAAGATAAAAAATTATACTAGAAAACCAAAAAAAAATCCCTTTTTATCTATTTCCTAGTTTTAAATAGCCTATTCTTACTAATTTTGAGTTTAAAAAATGAATATGTAAATGAAATTTATTTATCGGCTCTTATTTTCAAAATACACAACCCAGTTTTAAAGATATACCCAATTTATGGGCAAGTTTGAAAAACAAAACATTACCAACTAATAGATGCAATGCAATAAGTCTTGTTTCAAAAAATAGTATTCATATCAGAAACCAGTTGCATTTTTGAGTTAATTTCTGCGAAAATTTCCTTTTTGATTGTCTCTTATATATTGAGTGGTCGCGGTAGCCTAGTGGTCAAGGCAAAAGACTCGTGACAGGTGTCTCATGAGTTGGAGCCAACTGCTGCTGAAGATTCACCGTGTGGGGGAGCGATGCACGTTAAATCTGTCGAGAGCTCAAACATCCTCCCATTGAAAATGATATGATAGGAGAAGGGGGGGGGTGCCAGCTCGGGTGTCGTCCTTGTCACCTGACCATGGTTCAAAATTACAAGGTCCGTCGTCAAATGCCCTCTAGTAACTGAATATTGCGATGTTAATATTCACCCACTCAATCACTTGTATGCCGAAGCTCAAGTATTCCTTATAACTAACTATCAAGCAGTTGTCTGCGAGCATTGACTCATCCCAATGATCCTGATACCTACGTTCCACTGCTGCGATATCTTGATGAAAATTTTCACTGTATACATCGATTGCAGCTCCACATTTCTTAGGGAAAAAATCAAGAGGGGAATGTAAAAAACGGATCTTTAGAGATATATTGCATCTGAGGTCATGGAAAGTTTGTAAGAGTTCTTTCACCAACTGTTGATAAATCTTATTTTTTTTTTGCTGCCTAGAAATCCTCGTACCATACTTTTAAAGGCTTCCCACATCCTGCTTTCTCTTTCCCTCCCAAAGTTTGATCCAAAGCGTGGTTTTTACGAATTTGAGGGACACTCAACGTTGTTTATACGAATCACTCAATCTTTGGAATTTCAATCTTACAGGTATTGGAAAGCCTCTCCATCCTTGTTCATGGATATTACGAAGTTCTTCATTAATTTCAGGATAATGTGCAGGGGTGGAAGAAAAATGTCATTTAGGTTTACTAGATGATCATTTGGGATATTTCTCTCTCCGATATTCTGATTTCTGGATGGTGTGATTTTCAATCTTTATTGCCCCACAAACACAGAAAACAGTACATGGTATAGATTCACTGCATTCCCATGAGTAAATCAATGTCTTTCATGTCACCACAAATCTGCCGTTTATATAGTTCCCTTATTTTATAAATTATAGAATTAATTTCCCATTTACAGAAGTTTTCTTCGTGTGAACGTAATGCTCTATGAGAATAGAGAAATAAGTTTGAGGTTGTGTAGTAATACTGCTTTCAAACTAAGCTTTGAAGAGTCTTTAAATAACCTCTAGTTATTTGCATCATAACTGATGTTCATAAAACTCTTCAAGCCTTTGACATCAATTGCAACCATATGTTTTTTCTCCTCAAGGAAATGAAGTGTCTTTGCTGCAGTCTGGATGCCAGAAGCTATGCCTTATGCTTTGGCAAGCTCTTTCGTGGACACTCGATTCTTCTTAATTTAATCTATGAAGAATCGTTACATGAATCGGACACTATTGTATGGTCTTTCTCCTACTGACACTCTAGTTTACGTCCAAAACATACCTGCCGGTGGCGTTGATACTGAAAATAGTTTAATTTTGTTTCACATGCCTCGCTGCTTAAATTCCGTCACAGTAAGACTTTTTTTGTCTTTTTCAACTTGTTTTATGATTTAAAACATGGGTGGTCAACCCAAATGGCTTTGAGGGACACTTCGAAAAAACATCTTAATCCCGTGGACTGCATATAAAAATAAATATGTTTATATTAGATTTGGACCCATTACAAATATTAATTGGAGCAAAAATTTAAAACTGAATGAAAACTATTATTATTTTTTCATATTTTCCATGTATACAAGCATGGATAATATAATAACTATAATCAGATGATCAAATAATGTTTAATTTATTTAAATAATGAAATTTTTGTTTTTTAATTATTTCACTTAATTTTTACGATTCGATTTCAATATGTGTATTTGCACATCGAGTTGATGTTGCAGGATTTTGTCCGATAAGTTCAACACTAGGATGTCCGTAGGTGTCAATTTCGCACCGGAGCCTGTTTACTTTGTTCTCTTTCCACATTTTTGCAGGTAATTTGAACATTTTTCGTGACTTTTAATCATTTTCTCTATTGATTACACATAAGGTAGGTTCTAGGTCTGAGGAAAAGGATTGATGTTCTAGGTTAATTAGGAGTGATTTTCAAGTTAAATATACCTTGAACGTCCGCTGGTGTCATTTCAATACCAAGGCAATTTATCATTATAAAAAGTTGTCCTTCAACAAAACATAATCCACTTAGTAGATACTATTAGTAAAACAAACTTCCAACAGTTCTATTGCACATTTTTTTACCTTGTATGCAATGTTATTGGGGCACAATGAAAATGAATCAATTATACTGAAATTGTTGTGTCTAAGTGCTTCGTTACATAGTACTTGCTTACCTGTTCATTAAAAAAGTTTTAAGAAAATAAAAATTCATTCGATTTTTGAACTTAGTTCTGAGCAGACACCACGAAACAAACGCTCTTAGAAAAGGTCTAACCCTGATGAAATTATTAATATGTTGCGTTAAATTTCTGAGAATGAATTGGCTTTAATTTAGATTTCGATGAAGACATACGATTGAATGAAAGTAACTGTGAAGTATCTGAAGAAAGTGCAGATGCAACTGATAATATTCCAGTAACTCCTGATATATATACCGCTATGGATGGCACATAATAGATACCGCATAATAGTGAAGTTCTTGGCAGATCTAAATGTTTGGTGACAAAGCAGTGGTCCAACAAGCTTCACGAAACATAATGCCAACGTCAGATTTTTATGATATAAAGGGTCAAAATATATGATAATTACATGAAATAATATTAAAAAGTCTTAAAACTAAACCCTAATGAACAGTAGTCTTGTAACTATTTAGTTAAAAAAAACTTTATACATTTCATATCTTGGTGTCAAAATGACACCAGTTCAAGTTTATGATTAATCGAAATCTCAGACGTTCTAGTGTTAAACGTGATTTATGTTTGATAAATTTCGTTTCCGAAAGGAATGATTCACAGGTGTAATTTCAAAAAAGAGTTTCAGGAATTAAGCCTGATGCTGTGGTATGTCACTACGATCCAAATACTGCCAAATTCTAGGTATCTATAAAAACTGAAGCAACGTGATAAAATAGAAACAATTATGGGATTTATTTGTTTCAAAAAACTACACAAAAACAAAAATATTGCACAAAATAATCATATTTTGTGAAGTTGTGAAGAATCTGGCAGGTCCTCTGTTGAGTATCCCTGATCTAAGACAATTTATTATATGTAAAAAAACATATATAAAAAAAGTAATATTTTAAGACATAAATACATGATTCCCTTAACTTAATAAGAAAAATCAATATTTTGCTTCCTTTTTGTTACAAATCAGATCCTTCAATACTTCCATTAATTTAACAGTGTCAGTAGCAAATAGATAAAACTTAGTATACTAAATACAACCAGGTAATTTTACATTATTTATCTGAATACTATGTTTTGTAGAATAAATCTGATAAGGATTAAAAGCGATTATCACCATTTTGACGATCGACATTGAAAAGTACCAAACAACCTTAATACTTTGATTATCATCTGAATCTATGATTCCGAAACCATGACCCGTGAAGTATTATACTACGGCTCATTACTTAAAAAAGTAAGGTGAAAGTGAACGTAAATCGTAATAGTACATTTTATATACTTACTCGAGTGAAATTACTTCCTCTTCCGGTATATTGTCGAATTCAAAGGAAAACAGGAAGAAAAAAACCCCAAAGAAGAAATCCCTACCGAAAATGACTTAATTAATTATGCTTTTTAATAACTGTTGGTTTGATCTCCTCAGACGCAAATAAGAAATAAAAATTGAATATAGAAATTTATTTATTTGTTTTCATTTAGTTTTGTTGGGCCTTTGAATTCAAAATTAATGAATCTTGAAAAAAATAGTGTTAATTTTTACAAACAAGCAAACTGGGGTTTTAATAAAACTTATGCAGAACGTTTTTTTACAGGAACAAATTTTATACTTAATACATTTAAAAAATTTTAAAATATGTAATAGCAGAAAAATAAATAGATTATATGAAAAAATAAATAAATAAAATTAAAAAACTAAAAAAGTATATCGCTAAAATATTTTAATAATTTAATACCTATTTCTAATCATGCCTTTGTTACAAAAAGAACGAAATTTGATTTGATATTTTATTATTAATAAAGAGGTATATTTTTGATAAACCTCATAATTTTGAAATTCGTTCAAGAGAAGAGAAGGACACTTGAGCCGACACCTCACCCTCCAAATTTCCACACCACACCCAACGCCAATACTACTATTCATATTACTTAGCCCTTCTACCTGACAGGCCCTTAGCGGTAACAGAATTTCGACTGACAAATCGCTGGCCACTCGTTACAGTTAATGCTAAATACAACAAAGCCTCCCACGTGGCTATTTGGCTACCGTGAGCACTTAAGAGAAGCTGGGTGGAATTAGTTTTACATTGTTTATATATTGACAATTTTTATTTAAAATTTTATAGTCCATTTTTATTGATAATTACAAATGTTATTTTAACTTTTGTATGATATTTGACAATTAATTTCAATAATTGTTACTTCAATATCTGATTCAATTGATGGGGTTGCAATTCTCATGGGGATTTCCGAGTGTTAATTTGGTATTTTCACTCTTACTATTAGTCTGATTTTCCTTTTGAAAATACATTTTCTGTGTGCAGCGAAGAATATTGATCTCTCTATCGATATGATTTAAAAGAGAGACATGATAAAACTTA
This sequence comes from Trichonephila clavata, assembly GCA_019973975.1. Taxonomy (NCBI): domain Eukaryota; kingdom Metazoa; phylum Arthropoda; class Arachnida; order Araneae; family Nephilidae; genus Trichonephila; species Trichonephila clavata. The sequence goes on from BMAO01002727.1 coordinate 75,639, forward strand.
TGTTTAAACTAGATCAAAGATTGCAACTCTATGGATTCCATTTCAAGATATTTTGACAACAAAACATGTATTGATTGTAAACATATATATATATATATATATAACAAATTGACTATCTTTTAAGATAAATTTCTAATTTTTTTTTCAAATAATACTTTTTAATTTATCAGAATATTTTTAAGTGTATTTTATTCTGTCTTTAGAATTTTGTTTACCAACGTAATATTTAAGTATTTCTTCAGGTTTGTCACAGTTACAATATCCTTAGAAACGAGTTTATGGTCTGAAATATTTTGTTGATATGTAAATTTCTACAACTGTTTTAGCCATCGAATCAGCTGTCAAATCTACCAAAAATAATAAATATATAAGCCATTTAGTGTCATCACGTTCTAGCATTGATTTTTCTCTCGATATCAAGGACGATTTTTTTTCGTTTTGATGTAAAATATTTTTAACATCTGACTTGACTGAACTATCTTACTTTTGGGATGTATACGACATCATCATACTCATCACACAAACTTTCCAGAAATTCCTGGAATTAGTGATGAATGAATCTCTGAGATCCTATAAATTGCAGTGTCTTAACGCCGATTTGCATAAAATGTTATCCCTTTTTATAACGATTTTGCATAAATTTTCTTGATTTATTATGTATTGGTACTTAATCAAACAAGAGTTTTTCGACTAGCTAAACACCCTCTTTTATTAATTTTGCAGATCTTTCTTTTTAACCAAGCATAGCTGTTGCAACATCCAGAACTGCGTCAGATGAGTAGATAAGAGACAAAGAAAGTCGTTTCAATGTTTATTTTTCCAATGGTTCATATTAATTTCCTGATGTTGTAGATTGTAATGGTACTATATAAGTAATGTCTTGTTTCTCTCCCAATTACATTACACTCGTTAATTATACCTATAATATAAATGGCAAATTGAGTCATTTCAATAGCATCAGTACTCTCATCATTTGCTAAACAATAAAGTTTGAAGCAACAAACTTTACTTTTCAAATTCTTTTCGATAGATTTTATCAAATTGTGCTGGTATTAGTTTGATGAGACCAATTAATTTCTGAAATATCGTATTTCTTGTGGAAAATTTTGTCTACCACGCTTTCTAAACATTTCTTAATAAACTAATCACTAGAAAATTGTTACCATTTTTTTGGTAAACAAATTAGTGGGTACATAAATACCAATAACAGGTAGCCTCTATCTTAGCTATAACGTTATTAAAACACTGTTGTCAGACTTAGTTTTTTGACATTTTTAGCACTGCTATTTTGTCCTAATGCCATATTTCTCGAACCGCATCTAGTTTGAAAGCATTTGTTTTAGCTTAAAATACCTTTCTAAAGTATAATCTTCGGAGGCATGTATGAAAACGTGACAAATTAAACAATGTGGTTAACAATTCATCTTAAGAACACTTTTCTTAATAAAAAAGTTTTATGTACAATGCTTTTATAATTATTTTCATGCATTGCCATCCACTTCTGAGCTATAGTCCAAATTTCAAGTCTCTAGCTCATCGGGAAGTTACTTTAAAATCAGTTAAGAAATTCTAACCGGACAGACATACAAGCCTCTTCGGGGACCCGGATTCGAGACTAGAACTTCTTTTTTTTTACATTTCCATGCATTGTCATCAGTTTCTGAGCTATGGTCTAAATTTCATGTCTCTAGCTCATCAGGAAGTTAGTTTAAAATCAATTACAAAATTCCACCGGATAGACATAAAAGAAAGCGAGTTATTGAAAAAACATGGTAACCAGGGGGGCGCTCTTTGACCCCAGAGTCACGAAATTGTATAAATAGACGCAACTCGACTCGTGCTATCAACAGATGGTCTTTGTTCGTGTAAAATTGTGTAAGTTCCGGAGTTACGGGGCTCCTGTGGAAATCGGAGCCCACCTCTTCGGGGGCCCGGGTTCAAGACTAGAACGTATTTTTTAACATGCTTTTATAAGTTTCACTTGCATGTAACGGAATCTTAGAACTTATCCCCTTTAAAAGATCGGGTTATTTCGAAATTTTGCACGCTTGTCAAGGACGATGACAATACAATAATTTCATAATTGTGTTCCATTGTCCTTATCAGGATCGTCAGTAACAACGATAATCAGATTTGGCGACAATTCCGTATACCACTCCCAGTTTCGGCAAATTATTGCATATACAATTTTCAAAACTGGTGACTAATTCCATATACCATTTCCAGAGTTGGCGACTAATTCCAGATTTAGCGACTAAAAGAACAATGTGTAACCCTAAAGCGAGTGTTTTTAATTTAAAGCTAATTATATCCAAGTGTAAAATACACTTGTGGTTAATACAAATAAGACAAACAAAAAAGTGTTCTTTATGTGAGATAGTGGGGGGGGGGGTGCCAGCAATTTCTAACCATAATATAAACATTTTTCTTAAAATGAAAATAAAAAAAAAGCTCGTGCATGTGAAAAAAATAATATATCTTCTAACAGCTAAATATTTTTTTATTGTTATAAATCAATACGTTTAGAAGAGTTGATACGAATTAACATTATAGCAATACGTTTAAAAGGGAATAATACAATTGGCACTTAATATTATTATGCTTTTATAAACTCTCTTTCTTGAATGTCTGTCCGGCTGGAATTTTGTAATTGATTAATCTGTGTGACTTTCCGATGAGTTACAGATTTGAAATTTGGACCATAGCTCAGAAGTAAATGAAAATGCATAAAAGTGTGAAAAAATAAAAATAAAAAATGAAAAGGAGGAACTTTATACTTTTTAGTCCGTTATAAAAACATGGTGCATGAATTTTTTTTTTAATTCAAACTTTTTCTACTAAATACATTTTTTATTGTTTGACCTATTTTATTGAGACAGAATCTAACAATAACGATACGGGACTTGTGGTAAACCCGACCATGGGTCCCTTACGGAATATGGCAACCCCTTAGAATAGTTTTGAGAATCTGGCCTGGCGGACGCAGAGCAATGTAAACACACGAAACCGATGTGTGGCGAGCACCGCAATAAATTAATATAGTATGAGAAATGTTGCCTCTTTTCACCATAGTGGTGACCCGGTATATTCAAGCAAAACCTTTACCTTGTGAATAGTAGTTCACAAAATCGATGGTGATAAAAAAAAACATCGTCATTCAACTAAATTTAGTATAAGGACTCAATTCCTTTGTCTATGGATCCGAGCATCCTTGGTTTCGATTTCGGGTGTGGCTCTCATCTTCAACTGCAAATGTATCACAGATAAGTGGATTTTTTTTTCTCTGTTTCATTTTTCTGTGCTTTTAATTTAACTTGAATTGTTTTATCAATTTAATATTTTATTTTATTTTTTTCATATTTAATGCTAAAATTACTTGATTGCATACAATAATTTCGGATGAAATAAAATTCTTGTGATACAAGTTTTAAAAAAAAATATGTGTACTATCGATGAAAATGCCAAATTCTAATTAAATATAATATTACTGGTTATTATAGCGTTTTTATTATTGAATGCATGTCTATTTTATTGTTTATTTAGTAATTTGTTCTAAAACCTTGCACAATGTTGGAAGTAAATGCTGTAAAAATACCAGTATATAATAGATTCGATCCCACCTTGTGGTTTGTTATGTGCGAGAGTACATTCGCTTTAGCAACCCCAAAACCAATAACTGAGTCTTTAACTAAGTACAATTACATAGTAGCTCATCTCCCTCCGACACCGCGTCTTTAGTTCGCAATGTCCTCATGCACCCAGATGCCACTGATCCCTACGCGCAAATAAAAAACGAACTCATAAATCGTTCAGGGGAATCGTCCCAGCAGGAGATTCGGAAACTTCTTTCGGGGAAGAATTAGGCTCTCGAAAACCTTCCGAACTACTGCGTAACATGAAACGGCGCGCAGAATCTTTGAATGTTGATGATAAACTGATGACGGAGTTATTTCTGCAGCGTTTGCCGTCTTCGGTTCAAACAATTTTAGCTACTGTTTCTGACCTTACGTTAGACAAAGCCGCCGACATTGCGGACAGAATTTTCGAAGTCTCGCATCTCCTATTGAAACTTTTTCTGTTTCAAAAGAGCAATCATTAGAATCTAAACTGTTTCGTGAAATTGAAAAATTAAATCAAGAATTGATCGTCTTTCAATCTCTCGTGGTCGCTCTCCATACCGTCGGAACAAAAATTCCCGTGAAAGAAGCATTTCGAATAAGCGTGATTTTTCGATTTACTGGTTTCACAGGCGTTTCGGAAAAAAATGTAGAGATGAAAAATGCATTAAACCATGCACATGGCAGGGAAACGAAGCCAGCAAAGAATAATGGCGACTTATTCTTTGCCCAAGGAATCACGTCGCCTGTTCATTCGAGACCGGACAACAAATATCTCCTTTCTGGTCGACACCGGTTCTGACGTGTCTTTAATTCCTGCTAATGCCTATCAAAAAAGAAATGCTTCACAACAAACCCTTTTTGCCGCGAATTCATCCTCAATTAATGTATATGGGCAGAAAACATTAACCTAAATTTAATTTACGAAGAGATTTTATGTGAACTTTTCTGATTGCAGATGTAAGTACACAATTCTTGGTGCAGATTTCCTCCATTAATTTGAATTGGTGCCAGATCTCAGACACAAATGTCTTAGAGATACTAAAACAAAATTACAATCATTAGGCCATTTAAAACATGCTAATCTCCACTCTGTTCAAATTTCTATTTCTAAAGATACAATTTATCATAAACTTTTGAAAGAATTTCCCTCTATCACAAAATTGCCTAATCCAAATCAACCAGTGAAACATAACACTGTTCACCATATAATAACAAAAGGTCCTCCTGTGGTAGCAAAACCCGAAGGTTGGCACCAGATCGCCTAAAAATTGCAAAAACAGAATTTCAAAACATGATGCATCTGGGACATTTTCGACCTTCGAAAAGTAACTACGCTTCCCCACTTCATATGGTTCCTAAGAAGGTACTTTAGATTGGAGACCTGTTGGCGATTATAGAGCGTTAAATTCTCAAACATTAAAAGATAAATACCCCATTTCTTGTATTGCTGATTTTACAGCTGAATTACATGGCTCAAAAGTTTTTAGTCGAATTGATCTAGTAAAAGCCTATCATCAAATTCCTATTCACCCAGATGATATACACAAACGGCAATTTGCACTCCGTTTGGTTATTTGAAAGTACACGAATGCAATTCGGATTGTGTAACGCATCCGCAACGTTTCAACGTTTTATAGATGAAGTCACTCGTGGCTTACCTGGAATTTATACTTTTGTCGATGCCATTTTAATTGCATCTAAAAATCCCAGGAACATCAACAACATTTAAAAAACCTATTTTCAAAATTAG